>JAPMNZ010865656.1:0-12074 GCA_029875035.1 Pomatoschistus microps
AACAGGAAGTCGTGGGGATGAGCAACCAAAATGCAATGTTTAAAATTAATCATGATTCATGAATGAATGAATGAGTGAACAAGTTAGAAACAAGTAACAAGTAAGAAAAAAAAAACTTAATCTATCCCCAGCAGGCCGTACAACCAACCACACAACAGGAACAGACCATTTGATTTAGTAAAACCCCTCTACAAACGTCTAAAAATAGCTAACTCTCTAGCACTCAGGTAGCTTTCTATGCTGTAGTGCCACACAGACACGTGACCAGAGCGGAAAAACTATAAACAACGACGTCACTCCAAGATCCTCCTATAGGTTTCCCAAAAAGTTATGGATTGTGATTCTTGAATGTGTTTTTTAACAAAAATATTGTATGGCGTATGTTAAACTAGATTACTAATTTCACTTCTTGCAACGCCAACACAGTTGGAATTCTCGAATGTTTAGTAGGATTTCTTTAATATGGTCCGTCACACCACAAAATCTTTGGAAATTACTGCAACTAATCTACTTGTTCCAGAACGTCCGTGTGCTCCATCCCGTGTGCAGCTGGTCCGTGCCAACACCTCGTCTCTGGAGGTGAGCTGGGGCCCCTGTCAAACTGCAGACACGTATGTTCTTCAGCTGCAGAAGTACGACTTGCCACAGACCACCCCTGCAAGCCCGGCCCCCAGCCCGGCCTCTAACCCTGTCCCCACGGCAGTGCCCTGCCCAACCACTCCAGCCACACCACCCACAAGCATTACTCTGGTCCCTGCAGCTGCTACTGGAAGTGCACTGGCCACACCCAATAAACCAGGTACATAAACAGTTCTCACTGTAATTTTTATTCAAGCATTGGGTGAGTACAGAAATGCATGCATCTACAGACACACCGACACACACTTGCGGACAAATGCACACCTGCTTAGAAGGACAGCGCAGAAATTGCACCGCAGCTTTGATTTGCATTAATACGTTATTGGGGTTTTAGAGTAACCTGGGGCTAACCTGAAATAATCGTTTAACCAAATTGGTTAATTACAATCTCAAAACTTTTTTTGTTGATTGACCTGTTACAGCAAAAAATACTTTGAAGTAATGTTTTACAATATTAAACACACTGCATTTATTCCTCAGCTGTTCTGAAAGTTGCTGCGTCTCCAGGAGGAGCTACAGGGGCCTCCATCGTAACGGTTCGTCAGGCTGCACCTAAATCTCCTGTTGCCGTAACTCTTCCTGCTGGAGTTCGCATGGTGGTTCCCGCTCAGAGCACACAAGGAACGGTAATAACCATTATGTCACATAAGCAAATCTCCTGAGTTTTGTGTTGTTCAAATATTTTTGTTTGAATTTCAGCCAATAGGCACCAACCCTCAGATGTCAGGCATGGCAGCTCTGGCTGCAGCTGCAGCAGCTACTCAGAAAATCCCTCCTTCGTCTGGGACATTGTTGAATATGCCAGCAGGAGCCACCATAGTCAAGACTGTGGCTGTCAGCCCTGGGTCTACTACTCTGCCTGTCAAAGTGGTATGGAAACCTTTTTTTTTTTTAAATGAAATACCAAAAAGAATATTGTCTGTAGGTGTTCTCACACCTAAAGCACGTAGCCATAAATTATATTACTCCTCTTGGATTCCTTAAATGCAAAATTCTAAAGCGATTTGTGTAACCTTGGTCTGTGAATGCGCTATACAAATGACTTCCTCACTTTCTTACTTAAGAGGCTTTGCTGAGGCATGATTTCCATTTTGCTTTGCATGTCTTACCCTGTTATTCAGGTGAGTAACCCAGCAACTCGGATGCTAAAGACCGCTGCTGCTCAAGTGGGTGGGACATCTGTGGTTTCCACCCCTGGGACCCCCAACAGACCGATCATTACGGTGCACAAGTCCGGCACGGTTACAGTGTCTCAGCAGGCGCAGGTGGTAACAACGGTGGTGGGAGGGGTCACGAAGACCATCACACTGGTGAACAGTCCTCTCAGTATGGGGTCTGGGGGAACTCTGGTATGTACAGTGCATGTTAAAGAAATGTTTTAGTAATTTATTTCAATTTCTAAACTTAAAAGACACACACTGCAAAGAATTTTTTCTGAATCAAATTCTGATCTACATCATGAAGTCCAGAAAACCTGCCAGAGAGGTCCCAGACAAAGTTTGGGGAGAAGTTTAATGAAGACAGCTCACAGAGCACTATTTAATCCATCATTGTTTAATTCAAGACCTGGGCATCCATCCAATATGATAGTTTGTGTTGTGGAACATGTTAGTTCACAAATGCTTGCCATACTTGTGAAAAGGATGGAAAGGATTTTCTTGTTTTGTAAAGACTTTTTGGTTCCACAAATAACCCCTGCAAGTCACAACTTTCAGTTTTCAAATGATGTATCCTTCAGTTACTTTGTAGTAGTCTTTCAGAAAAAATATCCATAATCAAATATTTGTGGTAAACATGACAAAATGAGCAAAAGTTCAAGTACTTTAACAACACAATATCCATACATAATCTGCACAAGTCATAATTAAAGCTTATGTTTGTATTTGTTTGTAGTTGGGAAGCCTTGGAAATCTCGGTAAGGTGGTCTCTGTGGTTCAGACCAAACCAGTTCAGAGTGGAGCTGTAACTGGACAGGCAATAAATCCCCTCACACAAATTCTACAGGTAAATAAAATAATATATACTTCAAAAATATAAAACAAAGCTCTTTCCATCTGCATAGACTTTGACCAAATAGAATTAGTTGGAATGTTCTAAAATGTGATTATAGACTCATCTAATTTTATATTTTTTGGCCACAGACTAAAGGTGGCCTTCCCCCTGGAACCATTCTGAAGTTGGTAACCTCTGCAGACGGTAAACAGACCACAATATTGAGCACAGCACAGTCTGGAGCAGCAGGCAATAAACCAACTATTCTGGGAATGTCTCCAACTGGAGCAAAACCTGGGACGACCATCATCAAGACCATCCCAATGTCTGCGCTGCAGGGAGCCACTGGTACACAAACAATTTCACTCATCTTATAAACCACACCCCTTCTGCACCAAAGTGCTGGTGCTGTGCCGACCTGGGCTAGTGTCCGTTACCAAAGCAAAATAAGATATTTACTAACTATCAGTTTGCTTTTTCTCTATTTCAGTTACTTTTCTCAATTCATTACTTTTCCTGTGTCTAAGATGATTATAATATAGAATGTTCAATGCAATCGGGGCCTAGCACTGGCACCAGCTTGGTGGAAAAAGGGTAACAGGTCACTCAGACATTTTATTGAATTAGGTTTTGGATTAGATATAGATCGTGCATGTGGTGAACATTTGAATACCTTATCTTAATGCAGTCTCTATAAAATGGGGTCAAAGTGTTCAAACTAAATGTATTGCTATGACCACAATTCCATTGTCATTAGTTATGAATAACTTGATACAAAAGTGTAGTTCTCAAACACACCTCTGGATAATACATTTTTGTAACAGTCATAACTGTAACCAAACAAATACTGTTACAGCATAACCAGATAGAATTATGGGGGAAAAAATAGTAGTGACATATACTGGCTTCAAATAGAAAATATCTTTCTATGTTTACAAAGTACACACATAATGTGTTTTCTTGCTTGTTCAGGTGTTAAAATAGTTAAAGATTCACGCAGTGCTGGCCTTAAGTAGCAGAATAAATTATCACGTATCACGATATGCATATAATTTTTTTTTATGTTTTAATGAACCTAGACTGTATTCTGAACCCATGAGTTATATGTCAGACATTTATTTTTGCATATTCAGGTGGTAACAGCCCGATCACCATCCTCACAAACAAAGGAATGACTGCAGGAACAGCTCAGAAAATCCTCACTGCAGTCCCCAAGATCTCAGCAGGAGGCCAGCAGGGGCTTACCCAGGTACATACCCTCTTCAGCATTCTTCATAGTAGCCATTCGACTATTCTAGCCATTTTTATAATGTCACATAATTTAATTGGTACTCCCTTCTGTTTGACTACCTGTAAGTAAATATGAAAGCAGATTGTGTTAAAAAAATGGCCTTGATGAGTTGAATACCAAAATTCACTTGGTAGCCTAAATGTTTGTGTCTTTGATTACAGGTGGTTTTAAAGGGCGCTCCAGGGACCCCTGGGACCATCCTCAGGACTGTCCCGATGAGTGGAGTCAGACTAGTTTCGCCAGGATCCAAGCCTACTGTTACCACACTTGTCGTCAAGGGCACCACAGGTAATGACACACAATCTAGAGCAGTGTTCTTAAAACCTGGACATGCGGACCACTGGCTGTACTTGGACTCCATCTGGTGGGACATGGACATGGACTCTCCCGTTCTTTAGTTATTCAAATAAGTTAATATATCTTACGTATTGACGACAGCTGCAGCTATGGTACTTCCAATCCAACTGGAGCGTCCTTGTCAGTAATCCTGTATCTCTGATCGTCACTTCATATTCTTTGTCAATTGAGCAGACCCCATAATACAGAATGCACTTGGAGATTAAATATAAAAAGCATTGCCTTGTGTGCTTAGTCATTAAATCTTCATTTTGATTTAGGCTTCTTTTTTTGCCGGGGCTGCTTTTATGTGCGCCGGGCTAAACTCATAGCACAATAGGTTTGGATACTCATTGTGCAATGAGTTACTCTTGTCCTGTTTTAACCCATAATTTAGACTCAGAAATGTCTGGCTTCTAGATAACAAAGTTATCTTTGTCACAAATATAACTTCTTCACATGCGTTTATAGGAATGTCAAGCTTGGGTACTGTCACTGGGACAGTCTCCACTGTTGCTGGAGGAACTGTTGTTGGGGCCAACGCCTCTCTAGCCACGCCTGTCACCACCTTAGCAACCATTGCCACATTAGCTGGCCAGGTGACAACAGCAACTACAGCCGGAGTGACGAAACAGGTGATGACCCAATCTAATTTTAGGGTTAGGATTAGGGTTTTCACACATCCAATCATTAAATATTTTCACTCAAACTTCAGTCTCCTTTAATATAAGATGGACTTTATTGATCGTCATTCCTTTCTTGCCTTTAGTCAAAAATATATGTGTGAATTATTTAATGGATAAATCATAATAGAAACAATGATTCATTTTCTTTATTACTTTGAAGTAATGGTCTGGTCCTATTATTACAAAATTAAAAAGAGTTACTTAAAAGTTCAATTGATTTACTCTATCTTTCTGGAGACTATTACAACTACAGTATATCATACACAGATGTTTCTGTGCTTTGTGTGTGGTACATTAGCATTATAGCCACATTACTTATTTAACATGGACATAACGATAACATTGGACGAACCAGAAGCATGACTGTAAGTGTTAGTTATCAACATAAACTTTGTACATCATTATCTGTTTTAATGCCATTGTCAGTGAACAGGAAGTTACTTACTAGTACTTTGCTTTGGAATATATCCCAGGTCTAAACTAAGCTGTTGTTTTCTAGGTGACCCTGATCACAACGCCCAGTGGAGCTGAGGCGCAGCCCTTGGTCCAGGACCTGCCTGTGTCCATCATGGCCTCACCCACATCAGAAGAACCTGGAAGTACCACCACCAGCTCCACTGTTACTACTACAGCTGAAGGAGAGGAGGGTTCTAACACAGGTAATCTAATTAAGTCATATTTATTTTTTTGATTATGATATAAAACATAAAATGATTAATGTAAATGCGATATATCAAATCTGTGGTCAGTAGGTTGGATCAGACCAAACAACTACAAAATACAGAGTTGTAGTCAAGTCGTGAAGTGCTTTCTGTGTAGGAAAAGTGCTAAATATATATAATAACGATTGATTGATATTTTTCCAGTGACGTTGATCTGCTCTAACCCTCCGTGTGAGACCCATGACACGGGGACCACAAACACAGCAACTACAGCCACAGCAGCGATGGGGGGAGCGGAAAGAGTCTGTTCTAACCCTCCCTGTGAAACTCATGAGACCGGAACAACCAACACTGCCACCGTGGCCTCCTCCAGCCTCGGCCAGAACACACAGGTAAAATTCACAACATACAAGATGTAAAGCTGGGGACACACTATTAGGGCTGCACAATATATTGAAAAAATATTGTTATCGCGATATTGGTGCGTGCGATATCCATATAAAGAATATCCGCGATAAAAAAATTTTTTTAATTTTACATTTTTTTCTTCCTTTTATGAAAGACAACAAAACAGACAGACACTTCAACAAGAACAACAAATATATAAATACAGTACAGACAAAAGGTTTGGACTCACTTTCTCATTCAAAGAGTTGTTTCAATTATGAAAATTGTAGATTCATACTGAAGGCATCAAAACTATAAATGAACTCATGTGGAATTATATACGTACTTAAAAAAAGTCTGAAACAAGTGAAAATATGTGTTATATTCTGGGTTCTTCAAAGTAGCACCATTTGCTCTGATTACTGCCTCACACACTCTTGGCATTCTCTTGATGAGCTTCAAGAGGACCTGAAATGGCCCCTTCACTCTGTGGTCCAGCCCCAAAACCATCTGGACTGGGTTCAGGTCCGGTGACAGTGGATGCCAGGTCATCTGGCCCAGAACCATCACTCTCCTTATTGGTCAAACAGCCCTTACACAGCCTGGGTGTGGATCTACAGTCAATAGTCATGAAAAGAAGGGTGTCCAAACTTTTGGTCTGCACTGTATGTGAATTTCAATGTCATTAATGTATGCTTTTTTTTGTTATTTATCTCTTGCGTTTCAATGCAGATGCAATATTAGGTGAAAAACAACAATACTAAATACTCATCAAATATCGCACTAATTTCCAATATCGTGCAGCCCTACACACTATGCGGTTTTTAGCGTCACAGAGTTGCTTCAGTCACGTTATGTGGAGTCAAAATACTGGTGAAAACCCAGAGGCAATCAACTTTAATCATGGGCAAAAGCTGCAGCGAGCCTGCATACTCACGGCACATGACGCTAATCGCTGGTGCCTCGCGCCTCTCCTCTCAAACGGGAGACACAGGACACAAGTACATTTGTCTTTTAAAACAAATGCGTTAAGGATTGCATTTGTGTGTCATATATAATTGTTTTTATTTAAAGCTGGCAGACTGGTATATTTTAATGTGTTTGTGTTTGTATGTTATCTGTGCAACACTTTGGAAACGTGTTTTATAAAATGTGCTACCAGTTTGAGGAGACTTTAAACATGTTTAGTGGATCGAATATGGAATTTCCCAGCTTTGAAGACACTCTGAGCCGAAACTATGTTTTGACATTCTGCTCATGTTAACAGTTATGCTGCTTTTAAAGGCCATATATTCTAGAGAGGTGAACACAACACTCCTTTGGAAACTCTATGAAACAATACAGATTCGCTACTATCTGTCTGCTACAGGGGTTCAAATGCAAGAATTATGTGGGGTTCTGAAAATGGCAAGAGGACGGTTTATATATTAGGAAGAATATCCATATGCATGCAATTCAGGCCGGTTCTAGAAAACTCATTCTTAAACTGCCATATCTGCAAAGGTAGTGTGCACCCCCCCCCTGTCACATGACAGCCTTCACAGGTGATGTCCGTGTTTTTGAAATTTGCGATTTAAAAGAATGACCCATTGGCAGCAGCGCAATTCAAGTTGCAGGGCGTGGTTGAAGGCCACAGTGAAGGGCAGGCTAGTAGTCACATGGACTGCACAAATGGAGGCTGACAGTCAAGCCAGGAGACTTACTTCTTATTTGTAATGACATTGTAGCCTTTAACAGATTACATGCATTTCACAAACATCCCTATTTATTTGTAGTGGAAAACATAAATTGTCTTTTATTATAAATATTAGCAATGCTGTGCTTAATATCCGACTGAAGACATAATGAAATATTATCTATAACAGAATAACATTCTCTTTCAAAGGTCTCCTCAAACCGGTCTGTAAATGGAGCCACAATCTGTTCCAATCCTCCGTGTGAGACTCATGAAACGGGAACCACCAACACCACGACTACTGCTGGAGCTGGAGGACTGAGACAGGTATTCTAACACTGCTTTATTATAACTCGGTGATGAGGCACAGTTAGAAAGAAGAAAGAAATTGGGCCAAAATGTAATAATTGATAATCTTATCCGTGTGCCCAAGGGAGTGACAAATCTAGTGATCTAACATGGAGTGTGGAATGGGAAATGATATTTGACTATTTTTCCGCAGGTTTGCTCTAATCCCCCATGTGAGACTCATGAAACGGGGACAACTAACACCACGACAACAGCAGGAGCCGGCGGACTCAGACAGGTATCCTTAACTTTTTAATATGTCTTGGTTTGTGCGTGTTTGCTTATTAGTCCTTTGTGTGATAATCAGAATGTAGTTTGTGGTTTCCATTTGGTTCATTTTCAATCCAAATAATTATCTAAATATATTGGCAGTTAGTTATAGAAAATTTGAAGGCTCCACATGTGTGCACCACAGAAAAAGTGCTAATCTAGTGGTTTACTCGCCATGAGCTGCGTTGCAATTTTATGAAAAATCCAAGTACAATTTCTGGATTTCCAGGTTTGCTCTAATCCTCCATGTGAGACTCATGAAACGGGAACAACCAACACAGCAACTACAACAGGAGCAGGAGGACTTCAACAGGTTAATATGTTCTAGTTTTACTTTTTAACAGTGGTCCGCACAATATATGGATTACATTATAATTATAAAGTCCTATTTTAAAATAAATAAATTCTCTTAGGTCTGTTCCAATCCTCCGTGTGAAACCCATGAAACAGGAACAACAAATACAGCAACTACAGCCACAGGTAAATCTGAATATTTGCATTTATGAAGGGTTTCCATGTGAAAACTGATCATATTGTTTTGATTACGTCTGCAGCTCAGCAGGCTGGAGAGTCTTCAGGAGAAACTACTGAACCCACTGATTCCGCTACCACCGCCACAACCACAAGCAGCCAGAGCCGAGCTGTGACCACGGTGACGCAGGCCACGCCCACTCCTGGACCATCCATTCCTGTAAGTTTCTCTCTTACTGTTGAAAAAAGGCACAGTACAATCTTCACTGCTACTATAAAAGTTTAGTCATATTCTAATATCAATCGGAGTTGATCTAAATGTGTGATATTATAGGAGATATCTTCAATGGTTGGAGAGGAAAGGCCAGAGTCTTCTGAAGCTGTTGCTGTAGAGACGCCAGCTGAGGGGGAGCAGCCTATGCAGACAGACCAATCAGAAAGTGTGATGGCGTCAGGATCAGCTGTGTTACAGGTTCACGTGGGAGGAGCAGGAGATTCCCAACAGGTGATAAACCAATAATAAAACAATCACTAATTCATTGGGTGTCATGGAACTAAATTGTGGTGGTTTGTGTTCCCAGATGGAGACTGCAGACAGCGGCTTGCCCCAAGAGCTGATGTCATCAGAAGGGGATGAATCAGGAACTACAACTCTCATGGTGACGGGGCTGACCCCTGATCAGCTGACATCTGCAACAGATGAAGCCCAGCAAGCCACAATACAGGCTGTTCTGCAGGCCGCCGGACAGTTAGGTAATTTTGAGTTCTGAGATGGTATTATTGCCTATGTTTGTCTAGTGATTATATTTCACACATTCCCAAAGTTGGTTGCTTTTACTCCAATTTTGTTACAAATTAATAGTAGTTGTTAGTGTTAGTCATTTTAATTAGTTAAAACAATTACAAGTTTATAGTTGGGGGTGACAGTGGTTCAGTTGGTGGAGCATTGCCTGAAGGTCGTGGGTTCAAGCCCAAGACCTACTTCACAACTCCCACTGATGTCTACTGTCGTTGTGTCCTTGGGCAAGACACTTAACCCCACTTTGCCTGAAGCCCCTGCTGAAAGATCGAGGCTACTGTGGACTCACTAAGAAGAAGATGGATGGATCGATGAACATCCCCAAAGTTTAGATTTAAAAAAGGCTGTGTATATCAGGCTTAACACTGGGTAACCCATTAAGAGTTTATTTGTCCTTCAGGCAACGCAGGAGGAGACCAGAGCATCCCAATAGTGTTAACCCAGCAGGAGCTGGCTGCACTGGTTCAACAGCAGCAGCAGCTCCAGGAGGCCCAGCAGGTGGCGCCCAAAGCAGAACCAGAGCCCGAGCAGGAAGAGCCACAACATGCCATGCCTACTGGTGAGAAATCTGAAGAACAACTATTATTCCACTTTCAGGCGCTCTTAGATGGACAGTAATTATGGAAACAGAAGTTGTACTTGAATCCACAGTCAAGTGGTAGAAATGAGAATGAACAATCAGTGATCAATCTGTGCAATCGTGAGGATGTTTGATTGGTGAAATCTAAACGTTCACCAATTTAAGATGTTTTTAAGTATATTGTATCATTCTTAAACACACTAGTAGTTGAGTGTCTCACCTTAAAATAGCAATACTGCATGGTTTTTGGAGAATGGTGCAATATTCGTAAATATCAGTGGGCCTGTCACAGGAATGAAAGCAACTTGCGTTGGTCTTACCCCTTTCCTTATCTGTCCGTCAGAGGGACTGGCTCCAGCCGACAGCCTGAATGACCCGTCAGCAGAAAGCAATGGACATGAGCTAACATCATCTGCGGTAACGAGTGCAGTTGCCCGATTGGCCAGTACTTTTGCCCCACCTTCACTAAGCGCCAGCCCCAACAAGATTCAGGCTGCTGCAACGCTAACAGAGGTTGCTAATGGCATTTCTAATGCAGCTCAGGTGAGAAAACAAGTGAAAAAATAAATGTTTATCCTATTATTCTGGCATTATTAACACTTAACCTGTCTTTAGAAACCAGCAGCAGTGAAGCCGGTCCCTAAGGACTCGCAGTGGTACGATGTGGGAATTGTAAAGGTCACCAACATGGTGGTGTCCCACTACTATGTGCCCTTTGATGACAACTATACAGATGTAAGGACACCGCAATCAAACCTCACCTAAACTTTATTTAGATGTGTCATCTTCATGTATTTAAAACATATCTCTATTGTGTTGTTCAAGGATGACTCGGGCACTGTACCGGATTATTCGCAGATGAGGAAAGTTGAGCTGCAGCCTGGAACAGCCTATAAATTCAGAGTGGCAGGAATCAACATCTGCGGAAGAGGAGTGTTTTCTGAAGTGTCTGCATTTAAAACTTGTTTACCCGGATTTCCTGGTGCTCCATGTGCCATCAAGATCAGCAAGGTTAGAAAGCTTGACACATAATCAGCTACGTTTTGCTTTGTTTTAGTGATATGTATAGGTGTAGTAAATTATTCTGCCCTCATCCAGAGCCCGGACGGTGCACAGCTGACCTGGGAGCCCCCTGCGGTCACCTCTGGCCGGATCACGGAGTACTCAGTTTACCTGGCCATCCAGTCCTCACAGACCTCTGCAGGCTCCTCTGGGGGCCAGGGTCAGTTGGCCTTTATGAGGGTGTACTGTGGCCCCAGTCCGTCCTGTCTGGTCCAGTCTTCTAGTCTTTCCAATGCACACATCGACTACACAACCAAACCTGCCATCATCTTCAGGATCGCAGCTAGAAATCAGAAGGGCTACGGACCAGCGACGCAAGTGCGGTGGTTACAAGGTAGAGCCTATCCCCTTCAATATATATAGAATAATTTTACATGCATTAGAAGAGAAGTTACACCGATGATAACGGTGAGCATTTTTTATTTATTTTCATCCCAGATACTAAAGACACCAAACCTGCAATGAAGAGACCTGGAGTGTCGCCAGATTTGTAAGTTCCGCAACTTTACTTTTACCCTTCTTCGCACACTCTACAGACAAAGCGGTGTAAATCCTAATTCTTCCTGAAGTGGTCCGTCTCAACAAAGTTCACAGATATTTTGACTTTAGAATCAGTCTCGGCTTAGAACAAAAAGCATTTGGATGAGCATTCCCCGTCAGGTTTAGTACAGCAGCTGTGTTGGCATCTGCTCTGTTGATGCTGCTGCTTCCTGGATTGCTCCAGTCCGTTACATGCTAGTAACTGTAAAGTTAGCTATTTCTGTAATTATAATGATGAGCGTTCAGACTAGAGCTGAAACAACTAATCGATTAAAATCGATTATTAAAATAGTTGTCAACTAATTTAGTCATCGATTAGTTGCTAAATAACTTTTA
>JAPMNZ010865675.1:0-12733 GCA_029875035.1 Pomatoschistus microps
AGAGGACTTATGGTGGAACCACTTGACTAATTTATTTTATAACATTTTGTGCGTTGTGTGGTGTGGACTGTGAAGCGCTTTGTGTTACCCTGTGTAGGAAAAGCGCTCTATAAATAAAGAATGATTGATTGAACATAGTTTTAGCTCAATTTAAACATTTCATATGAATCATATGTTTAATAAAAAGCCGAGGGAGAAAGAAAAGATCGTAGTATAGGGAACAGAATTGGGTTTTGTCCCCTTTAAAGCCAGAGTACCTATCACTGAACCACAAGAACATAACTATACATACATCTGTCCTCACTCTCTGGACAGTTCTAACGCTTCTCTCAGGAGTTTCCGCATGTTAATTTTACCTCTGTCACATTTTTAAATCAGCTTTGTTTAGACAAAAAAGCGGAAAGACCAACCTCACTTATCTCCCAGTTTATACAAACAACATGCGTTCTATAAATATAGATAAACATAGCATGTTGTGGTCTAATAATATGTTACTTTAACTCTTAAGACTCTTTTTCTGTTTTCTGACATTTTTTTTAAATTTATGAAACAAAAAAGTGAGATAATCCAGTTTCCTGTACTGTGAAAAATAACAACAGATATTATCACTACTTAGCATTCTTTTAATAACATTAATACAAAAAATAAAATACACTCAACCAAACGTCCTCCTCTCACAGATTTGCATTTGTGTTTTTGTCAAGGACTTTGCTGTTTTTCAAGGTGCTGCTTGTATTGACAGAGCAGAATGAGCTGTTTGCTCATAATAAAAGCGTGTTTGTGACTGATAAAGTTTACGGCGGGCGAATGATGGAAAACTTTGTCCCCTTCAAGGACAAGGTTGGGCCATCTCCTCACAGATTATTTATAGGCAAATTGTAATCTTGGGGTGAGTCTTAACAGAGGCGGGACTGAAGGGAAGTGTTGGAGGTTTTATCCTCACTGCTCAAAGGTGATTAAAGGGTTGAATTGGTGCTTAGGCTTTGGGTTCGGGGCCCGACCAAGGTAAGGGTCACAAGCCAAATCAATGTTGACACTTTGGCTTCGTACGAGTGGTGCTCTTTCTTACTTATCTAATGTGAAGATGTTACAGTGGTAATACGGACTAAATCTTGGTCCAAAAACCTCATTAAATTCCCAAAAAATACTTAAAATATGAATCAGCAAAAGGTTTTATTTTTCTCCATCTATATCAGCTTTATTTATACAGAGAGAGGAGATGAGAAATCCAAAGTCTCTTTCAAAGTACAATAATAACTAACAGTAAAGCAGTGATGTTTAGACACTTCTAAAACCAAATGATGTGAAGTGGAACCAGTGTCCAATTTTGCAAATGTTTTGAAACTAAACATAAATACGCAGTTGGACGAAGCAGATGCTTTTTTGGCTCCACCCCCTCATTTTTGAGACGCAAAATGTTTCCAAGTTCAGTTTTGAAAAGCAGATGGTCCTGTCGTCTTGTGTTCAGAGCCCGAGTTCCAGTTGGACAAACATGTCGGATAATCAGGCACTTCCTTCGAATGAAAGACCCCCTCAAAAAAGGGATGATTAATCTCATGAGGAAATCCACATATATGTATTTTCAAATGCCATGTTCTCACATACAGCAAAGGTCAACCTACATCTGCATGAAGTTAGTGATGATTGAAAGGCAGTGGTGTTGTTGATGATATTACATTTCAACCCGAGAAAAAATACCTATTTCTATACCACAGAAATTATATAAAAATACTCTTTTTGGTAAATTTCTCTATTGTGAAATATGAAGTCTGTCTTATCTTATCTTTTAGACAATAAGCTGTATGTTTTACTCTTTAAGTTTAACTTTTATATAATTTTGATTTATGATACTATTTGTTTGTTCCTAAAGAAAGAGGCAAAAGTAATGTTTTGTGATAAAAAAAGACCACATCATGCTGTCTTAATCTTATTCGAAAAACCTTTTATCCGTTGTATACTTTAGTCTCTATTTCCTGCTGAGTGAGAGTGGTCCTATCTTTTCACTTTTCTGTCTGAAAAGTGATCTAAAGATGTAACTGTGGCCTCAAAGACATGCACTTGAAAACGAGTGATAGAACCAAACAGATCTCAATCCACGAACTATAGTTACATGGATTTTATTACATAATTTGTTGTGTATTGAAAGCTATATTTCTGATAACATGCATATTCTGATGAGTTTGTTCCTGTCTTTCTCAGGCTCGTTCACCTGCGTGGCCTCAAACCCGGCGGGAGAAGCTCAGCAGACCGTGGAGCTGCGCATCGACAAGCTGCCTCACATCACCAACAGCACGGCAGTCGACCAGGAGCCTGACCCGGGCTCCTCCGACATCGCCACGGTGACCAAGACCGAGCCCGGCAACGTGCCCTTGAGCAACACCAAGACGAGTCAGGAGAAGAAGGTGGTGATCGCCGAAGCCACCTCCTCCTCTGCGCTCGTCAAGTTCAACTTCCAGAGGAGCATCCCAGGAATACGCATGTTCCAGATCCAGTACAACGGGACCTACGACGACTCTCTTGTCTACAGGTGAGACAGGGCCTGTTTCTGGGGCTGGAGCAGGGCCACCTTTAATGAAATCATGCAATGTGTATATCAAAATCTCAATCTTGAATGCAAAAATCCACAAACAGTAACACTCAACTAAAACAGAAAACAAGGAGAAAACCTTCCAAAAAAAAGTTACTTTAAAGAGCGACTAAACACCTGTGCCCAGCCTTACTCCGCCCACATGAACATTTGAACATTTTCTCTAAACAGGGCGCTGCCTGGAGGACCAAGGGACAAGAAGGGGGGCTTAGAGTTGGGCGTGGTCTGGGCTGTGATTGACAGCTCACTAGTCACACGAAAAACAGTTGTCACTGCTGCTTAAAGCAATAGTTTACACACTAGAAAGTCTCATTCCACCCTTGTTTACACACTAAGATTATTGTGAACCAAAGCCACAGAATTATCTCAGCAGCAGTGGTTGTCAACTCATGTAATTCAATTTTAATCCACTAGATGTCGCCAGAATACTCCAACCAGGCTGGGCGTGTGTGAGAGTTGAATATGTTTATATCACTGGCGCAGACAGACGCACGTCACACAGACCAACTGACGTCACACAGTATTACAGAGCCAATGGAGAGGCCAGGACCAAATTCAAATGTAGTACCGCCAAAAACGTTGAGAGGGCGCCACACAGACGTTTTTAGGCTCAAAAGTGAGATTTTATTTAATTTGCACTAAAATGTCAACAATAATGACCAGGATATGTATAGAGCACTACAATAAACAAATGTATGCAGTTTATGAGTAAAGGAACAAGTTGATTTGGTGTTTAGCTGCTCTTTAATATAACTTTTTAACAACTGTCAGATAAAACATATTCAAAAACACTACTACTGATAAAATGCTAAATGTAGTTTTACTAAAGGGTCTACGACTGGAACACATGGGAGGGCTTATGGGTCATGGAACTATTATAATATCTGGATAGGGTATTACTAGCTTGGAGCTGAAGGACTCAGGTGCTTGGGGGATTTTTGTGGTACTGCAGACTACACAAGACTAAATTCAAATAATTTCAATTTCAAACAGCTCGACCTCAGCTGACAGCTTTCATAAAGGTCGGATTTTGTGGGGATTTTCTCTCTAACTAAAGCTTGAAGGAATCAATTAAAAAAACTACTCTGGGCATTTGAATGAAGGCCAAATAGCACTGTAATCATGTTAAAAGCAGAGCTAAGTCAGAAAGCTTAATATGGAACCTTTACATGCCCCATACGTTTGTATTGGTAATGCAATACAAAGGTCCTCGACTGGTCCTGAGCAGAGTCAGCTAGTTAGCATAGAATTAAGCATTTAGCAGAGTCAGCTAGTTAGCATAGCATTAAGCATTTAGCACTGCAGAGTCAGCTAGTTAGCATAGCAGTAAGCATTTAGCCTTTCAACAAACGTTTTGCTGTACTTCAAATTAATTGCTTTTCTTTTAGTGTTTTCCAAATGACTGCAAATGACTGATTGACACACAATACAATTTAACTGGACCTCTATGACCTACTCATCAATTCTGTTGGTCTTCTGTTACTTGGCAAAATGATTTTGGCACCACAAAAAAAAAAACTTAGGCTGCACCTGAGAATAAGCCGCAGCGTTGGAAGTGAAGTGAATGTGTGAAACTGTCTCACACTCCTCATTATAGTTTCAGAGAACAAGGAAACCAAGAATGTATTACAGTGACTGTGTCGCAGTGGTCAGAGGAGCCCAGCGGAGCAGAGGAGGTTACAAACCAGACTCTTTTCGGTCTGACCATGCTTTAAACCAGTCTGACCCTGCACCAAACTGATCATAATGAGCCTTTTGACTCTATCTAAGGAGTCTTTGACTTAGCACTCAAACTTTAGACCAGTAATTGTAAACAAAATGTCTCTCATATGAACTGTATAACAGACTTTTGTCAAATATCATCTTGTTACTTTGACTAAGTCTTTTCATTTCTGCAGCACAATTAAATGCACCATGTTTATGCTTGTGTAACAAATCAAAACCAAAACAATGAAACTCATGCAGAGGGACTGTGTATTTCACCAAAATGGTCCCAATAGCGAGTGGCCTTTATATGCGTTCAAATACATACATTTTATGACTCCTAAATGCATCTGCTTTTCTTGTCTCAGTAGTGCGTTGTCATGGTTACATGCCAGTATAAACGCACAAATTTCACTTACACCAAACGAAATGGTTTTTCACACGTCAATTGGAGTGCAAGTGTCTTGTGAATGTAGAAGTACAACATTGTCCAGTGTAAACACGACATTCTTATGTCTGAGCATCATTTTCTTTTGAAGCTCATGATCTTTGAGCATAATCCAGGTCAAAGTCTGCAGTCGTCTTCCAGCTCATTGTAAACTGTTGTGATGATCACACAGAGAAGTTGTTTATGAACTATAGAAATGCCTCTGACGTGCCTTTCTTCATTGCTCCTGTATGAGCAGGTAATAAACTGGGTCTTTCTAATGAAGGCTTCTGTTCTGTGCAAGTCGACCGAAGACACTAAAAATGCACTTTCCCTTGGCGAACTCTTAGGAATGAATAATTCACAGTCGTCTAATTACCATAATGTCATCTCGGCTTTATTATCCTTTGACTGTGTTAAGTTGAGAAGATTTCTAGTAGATTTGAAGTTTGGAGAAATGCTCATTATTAAAAGGATTTTAGTTTTCTAACCACCGTTTTAAATAAATTGTATATTAATAACTATAATAAAATGACTTTGTTCAGAATTCTGATTTGGATCAAGTAATCGTGATATTTTAGTTTAGAATATAACCTTTTTACCCCCACAGTGTTTTACGGACAGTATTAATGAAAGAAAACAAATTAAATAAGTGGAGCTTGATAATAAAGTGGACTAACAAAGTGTAAACGTCATCCTCACGATTCTGGTCGGAATGTGAGTCTGAAACTGATCCATTGGGCTGTGATTATGGGGCGTGTTCCAAACGAACCAGGAAAAACCTCTTTGCTCTATTGCAGCAATCGCTTTTTTAGTGCAAAGAACAGGTTTTACATGGACATCTGAAATGTTTTGCTGTCGTTTGTATCTAACAGTAAGATGCAAAAGGCGCAACAATATTCACTCTTACAGTATTGAGAACTTGACCAAATGTGCAAAATGTTTTAACCCGGTTCTGATAATTATTGTGGGAAAGTCCAACTATAATAACGTTTCAGACGAAGGGTTGGGGACCACTGCTCTATTAGTTCAACAACCACGGACCAACAACCACTAGTGCCTTCCCACACTCCTCTTTTCAGTGTAATTTAATTATAATTAAACCATCTTTTGTATATTAGCTGATATGGTAGCCTACAGTAGCGTAGCGTCAGTGTCGTGCAGTCTTACGATGATACGATGCGTGTTTAGATAAAGGGGACTTTCTTTAGATATGATATATTTCTAAATGATGCAATTTGGTTCAAAAAATAAATAAATCTAAACCTTATCTAACGCTATTTAAAATATATTTATATAACTGCATAGATAGTGCTCTACTTAATTTCTGAATATGAATTGGTACTAAGAAATAAAAATCGATATCTCAGCCCTATATGTTTGAGTCCATGTCACTGTTGTGCATCATTGGATATCAGAGTAGGCCATACATACTGCCACCTACTGGTCAATTTACATGAGGAAAAAAAAAGGAAAAAGAAAGATGACCAGAATAGCAGATGTGTCCTGTGGGGGAGAGATATCTGTCCATCTATTCTAGGAGAGCCTCGCAGAAACAAAATATCTGGGCATCAAATACCAACTATGAAGTAATATAACTGTTAAAACACCTATTGATTTTATGATTTGAGGAAATTGTGATAAATCATGTGTTCACTCGATCGGACCTCAGGCATCGCAAGCTATGTTTGGACTCCAGTTTTATTTATGGTAAACTGTATGCACTGTATGCAAAACGTTTTTTTATGATGTAAAAACAATAATGAAAACATCATTTTAACTATCAAACCAGAAAATATGATCTCTGATGTTTACAGTATTTTTGATCAGTTCGAACTTCCAACATGCTGCCTACGTGTCTACAAAACATGTTTATTGATCATCTTTTTTGCTTTTTACTGTTTTTAATTTAAAGTAGTAAACACTTGATCAAAATCTTGAAGTAGCTTATTATAATTCAGGCATAAAAGAGATTATAATAAGAACGTAGCAGTTTCAGCCGTTTCCCTTAGCATGTTGGTAACCCGTTTAGGATCACTCACTAATGGACAGTGACTGACCCCATGTAATCCCCCCACAGGCCGCATGGATCACTTACAGAGCGCTAAAGCCTTAAAACGCCTCATCGGCACAATCTTCCGGATGTGTGCCGCGAACGCTAAACGGGAGCTCAGATACGTCCATGGAATTATGTGGTGTCAGATGTGTGATGGGGCAGTTGGTGCAGGTTAAAGGGGACGTAATGTCCTGGTCAGAGCTGTGAAGAGTTGTTACTGTTATTTTTCCTTCTCGTCTACACAGTCATATTTAGTTTTAGTGAATCATGTTTGAGTTATTTATACTCTCTTACAATCATGATGCAACTGCCACAGTCTGAATGATAACACCCAGAGAAACCTAAAGTCAGCTCCACTTTTCTACATGTAACATTATTCTGTGAGTAATAACTCAGGAGTTCAGTAATAACTTCAGCTCAGGAGGAGTTTCTGGACTTGGGCTGTGCAAAAACTATTAGATATTGCAATATAGTCTCAATATGTATTTTTGTATTTTACATTGTATCATGAGAGACCCAAATATTCCCAGCACCAGTTTCTCCTCACCCATGCAGATACAAGTATTTTCCGTGGCTTGACTGGACTTTTTTTTGTAGAGGTTCCTTTGGCGCCCCCTCCCTGCTTCCTGGTTCCTCTTATTCTTCTTTCGCCCCTGACAGTCGCTCTGACACCCAGATGTGTCAAACTAATATTGATCAGTGACAAATTGAAAAAGAAGCTGGCCATGAGCCGAAAGTATAAAAAGATACATCTGTGGATATTATTTTACATGTATTTTTGACGTTAATCTTATCTTATCTTATGGAGGTTTTTGAAAAAAGTTATTCAACATGAGCTACTCCGCTATTAATGGTCAACCACATTTTCTAAGATTAGCCAGTGGTTTGTCGTTTGGGAGAGTTTGCTATTGCTGCAGATTGCAACCATTCTTTTGAAATGTTTTGGTGTGATTTTCCTCTGTTCAAGCACCTTTCATGTCCTCATTAGTGATAAACATGATGTAATTGTGCACGCATGAAGCTAGTATGAATAAAAAGCCTGTAATCCAGAGGTCCCATGTCTCAGCCTTATCTGGATAATTACTATGAAGAGAATGAAGCCAACACCATTGAGGAAAAGCCCTAGACACATTTAAACCGCCTGAGATCATTGATTTCATGTCATTTTTATTCAAACCGAACAATAAACGGTATAATCAGATTAGCCCTCGCCCGCTCGGCTAATCCGCCGCATGTTACAGCGATGTCATTTTAAATCATTGTGAACAGACTTATTCACATCAGGCACACAGAGGATCACGTTGTAGTAGTGGTATTTTTAGGTGTATTTATGGTTTTTTAAAAAGATGATGTCAGTGACTGTAATGTAATGTATGCTTCAATGTATTTAATATAATCCTTTTGCTTAAACACCACCAGTAAGATTTGCTGGAGGAGAAAAGTTAAACCAATGGGGACAGAACTCTGCAGTCAATCGAGAATAAAAATGATTTATGTCCAATCAGGAAGCAGACAGGCTGAGCGTGGGCGGGTCTAACTGGTGTCCTAACAATATGAAAAGTAACAGTTCACTTTAGCCCATTGTAAAATGTTATTTTTCCGAATGCTGTTGTGTTGAATATATATACAGCTGTTGGTCTCACTAAGATTTCACTGTTTTAAACGTCATTATCATATTAGAAGATTAAGGATGGAAGTGAAAATAGTAGGGGTGGACATTTAGTGGTAATCATTTGGTAATCCACATTTGGTAATCACATTTAGTGACTACCAAATGTGGACGAAGCTGATTAGAAGAGCCTCCATATTGGCTAGTTTTAGAGCCAAATATCTTGAATTTGTTACACAGGATGACCTTCTGGCCTGGTTGGTAGCTAGTGTATTTAAACGCATGGGTGTTTTGTCATGTGTGTTTCATTGTGAAAAATGAATGAAAACCACGTGTGCCACATGTGCACAGGGAGTGTGCCATAGGAGCTTCATCATAGATTTACCTGGAGCTGAGCAAAATGATGCACAGCCACAGTAGATCCCTGCTCAATGGTTGCTGGAAAAGTAGTTTTTCTAAATGAATGTTTAACTCAAACCCCCTCTCTCCTTCTCTCTCTCAGGATGATCCCTCCAAGTAGTCAGAGCATCCTGGTGAACAACCTGGCGGCTGGGACGCAGTACGATCTGTGTGTGTTGGCCATTTATGATGACCAGGTGACATCGCTCACCGCCACGCGGGTCATTGGCTGCGTGCATTTCAGCACCGAGCCGCAGTACCTGCGCTGTCACTTTATGCAGTCACAATTTCTGGGCGGAACCATCGTAGTCATCATCGGAGGCATCATCGTGGCCTCAGTCCTCGCCTTCATCATCTTCCTTATTGTGCGTTACCGTGTGTGTAACCAGGGAGACGTAGATAAGGTCAGTGTGACACATTCAGCTCATAAAGCTTTTCCTTAACATCATTCATCAGTGTTGTGTTCGTCCTCAGGCTCTGGAGATGGGAGACATGCGCTCGCTCAGCAGTGACGGTCAGCTGCAGGGCTGCGGTCTCCCCAAGTCTGTGTCCAAACAGGCGCTGCGCCCCGACAAGAACGACAAAGAGTGTTTACGAGTGGCTCTGCCGCCTCCCGAGCCGCTCAAACAGAGGCCGGCTGTGGTGGCCCCCAAGCCCTCTGCAGTGGCTCCCAACATGGTCCCCATCACTTCCTCCAAGAACCCCACCACAGGATCCAAACCCTCCAACACCGCAGTCAAATCCTCTGGGGCCCCTCTGAAGGCCTCCGCTGGGGCTCCACTGAAGGCCTCTGGGGCCCCTCTGAAGGGTTCCTCTGGGGCCCCTCTGAAGCCCTCTGTGCCCGACTGCACCGTTTCGTCGTCTGCAGTGAGTCACAGTTGGCACCCAGCGTCTCCCGGGGTGACGCGCCTCAAGCGCTCGGCCCCAAAACCGGATCCTCTGGAGGCTCTGCAGCTTGACAACATGAACCGCAACAACTCCTCCGACCCGAAGAGGGCTCCACTGATCGGGCTGTCTGCGGGGCAGCCGCTCAGATGGAGCGTAGCCCCCAGGGGCCCACGGCCGCACCAGCGTCAGTACATGACTGTGCCAGCAGGGGGCGTGAGGGTGCACCGTAGACACTCTCTGAACGCAGACTCGTACACAGACCGCTGTTACGTGGCGTACGCCAAAGCAGGAGGAAGCCTGCGCTCCAAACGCAGCCTGTCCATGAGCGGAGACCTGCCGCAGATCCACACACACACACAGCTGGCCCGGGGGCCCCTGTCCCGCTCCGAGTGGCTCCTGGAGAGTACACTATGATCCCCCCGGCCCCCCGGGGCTGATAGGCTCTGCTCTGCAGGGCTAAAGGAATGTTTCACTTCTGTTTTTACATTATAACCTCTAAATCTTCTTTATAATGATCTAAAGGCACAACAATGTATAAAATAACTTCATGTACAAATGTTTGATTGACAGCTGTATATCTCGTGTGATGCAGTATGGACTGGCTGTATAATAGACTATGGGAGGAGGGACTGTACCCTCTCTCCTCCTCAGGACACAGCTCTCCTCTGCGCTTGCGTCTTAAAAACTGCTGCTGGTTTGGACTCGCTCCATTCCATCGGCACACAGAATGTAGAGACAGCGCCCCCTATCCACACATAGCACAATGCAGCATTTGTGGCACAGCCTGATACTGCCCTCCAGTTCGATCAATAGTTTTATCACATAATTCCATAAAGAGTCAGAAGGGACAGGATCCCTGTCCCTTCTGACTTCCTGTGATTTGAACAGCACAACTCCAAAAAGCCGACAGGAGCAGAATGGCCTCCATGGAACAAATCGACAAACTCTTGACAATGTTATTTTCCATATTTTTTTTAACTTACACCATTATCAGGTTGCCAATGACAACCGTTGTAAATGAACTTGTCAATGTAAGAAAAATGCTATTCACACATGTGGGAGGACATTGGCTCTTGATTTCGCTGTTGTTTCTGTTTGATGTTTACCAGTATAAATAAAACAGTGGTATAAGGGAGTCGTGAGCATTCTTTCAAATGCAAATACGATTATCTTCCACGGTCTGGTCCAACTTTCAAACCATGTGTAAAAGTGTGAGTTAAATTAAGTGGGACTAGTTTGTTCAAAACAGAATTCCAATGATTTGGCCTGGATTTAGAATACAAAGAAGTCCTTGTTGCTTGTATTCAGTGATTTTAGCTTTAATTTTCAGGGATTGTGAAAACCAAACCTGCTCAATCATTAGTGTTAGTCCCACCTGCCAACAGCACAGAGGTTCAAAACCAGGTCCATTTCACATTTTGACTGAAAAAAGCAATGAGTGGAAAATGACATATTTGGTGTTTAGGCCTCGGCAAAGAGGTCCCACTGGAAGGAAATGAATGAAGTGAAACGAGGTGAAATCGTGATTCCCTGAGGTCTGGACACCAACGGAGGAATCAATGAACCCTGATGCTGCTTGGAGCAGAGAGCGGAGGAAGAGGAGGCCTGTGTTAACTTGAAATGTTTTAACTGAAAGAAGAAGCAGCAGGTTGATCTGAGCAGGAGATTGTGAGGGATGTTTAAGGTCAATTGATTCAAAAGTAATATTTTTAGAAGCAAAATAAACTCTTCCATTGAGTCTATAATCTTCAATGTATTATTTAATGTTTGTTAATATTGCATGAACTTAAATGTATCATGCACTAAATAGGTCGTTAACTTTATTTTTTCAAAAGAATTGAGCAATTATTCATCTAATGTTATTTCATACACACAGACATATGCACACACACACAGACACATGCACACACACACACACACACACACACACACACAGAGACATACACATATGCACACACACACACACACAGAGACATATGCACACACACACACACACACAGACATACACATATGCACACAGACACACACAGAAACACACACATGGTGCATCTTAAAAAAGCTTGGCATTTGTCTTAATTTGAGTGCATTTGTTTATAGTAAATCTACTAGTGGGAAACTGACAATTACAGACTTAATGAACTTAGTTTTCAGCCCTGTAGATGTTTTCTAGTTTATATGAAGAATTGCTTGTCATTTTAAACATGAAAATCTCAACAAATGATCAAGGTAAATATGACTTACCTCAAACACTTCAAACACAATCTTTATACAAAAATAAATACTGGTGGTAGTATCCCACCAGTATTTACAAGCAGTGGCTGAACACAGTGAAAATGACGTTCACTTGAGGACACTGTGCGATGCGGGCTGCAAGGTCTAAACAATTCAACATTTACCCCGCCTTGCGACTCAGTATTTTCGCTGAGGCGGAATTTGTGTCTACAGTAATAATTGCAGACTTTATGAGAAGATATTTAGTGTACCAAGTTTGTTTTTACCTTTTTATTTTAACACATTCCAGTCTACCTTGTGGAGAAAGCTGACATGGGTCCAAAACACGCCGACCTTTCCCACTGTTACCCTGGGTCTACATTGTTCATAAAACACAGATCTGTAGTGTGAACAGTCCTTGTCCTAACTCACGTGAAATGACATGACATTTTGTTCCCAGAGGATAGCAGTGTAACTCTCCCGTTACGTTGCTCTGACAGTTTTACCGCAGTCTCGTCGCTGTGTTCGCTCATCATTAAAAAAAAACAAAAGTCTATGCATCTGCGGGACAATATTAAAGCGTGCAAGACCGTAGTCCGTGAGTCTGCTTCTGTGTGCACTACATACAAATATTTTCTCTATTTTAAATTAATATAGCTTTCAAAAAAAAAAAAAGTTTGGGTTGTATAAGTGTACGATGTGTTGCATATTATGTGATGAATACTACCTAAATATGTGTCACTATCTGATGTCTTCATGTTTCTTAACGAATGTTTGGAACAGGAATTTGGCTTTGATTGTAACCAAAGTAGTCATACGCACTCATCTGTGCTACATGTGTCAAAGACAGGA
>JAPMNZ010865689.1:0-18953 GCA_029875035.1 Pomatoschistus microps
ATTCGGAGTAAACATTAACAGCTCACACACCAGTGTCTCGCTCCTACTCCTCCTCCTCCTCCTCAGCCGCCTCCTCCTCCGCTCACACAGGAGTCGCTGCTCCCCTCCTCCATCGCTCCATACACAGTGCTCATTTCCGTCTAACTCACTCGAATTTAAAGTTGGTCTCTGCTTGTAATAATGCACTTTAGAACAAGAAAAGTCACGGAGCTCCAGTTGGTGCGTCAGTACAATCGGTCCGTCTGAAACTAATTCAGTGAGGAACGTTCCGCGGTGCATAAATATGATTAAAGTGTGTCATTTTTTTAACGCGCTTTTTTGTGTAATTAATTAATCTTTATTAACTTGTTAAAGTCCTGGTTCTAGTTTATATATATTGTCATTTTAAGTTGCATGTAAGTGTGATTTAAACATGAATAGCACTGGTAAGTGCTACTATTTGAGCTATTTTTAGAACAGGCCTGTGGGCAACTCATCTGGTCCTTACGGGCGACCTGGTGCCCGCGGGCACCGCGTTGGTGACCCCTGCACTAGACTAACTTCAGAATCAATATGCAAATGGTTCCAGACAAAAAGTTCTGCCAACTCGTCACTGCAGATAGCTGCTGTAGCCTGTACAAGTCGACTGCTTCTGTCAAATCAGTCGACCCTCGGGGGGCCCCCAAACCGGCAGGGGGCACCAGGCAGCTGCCTGCCTTGCCTGTTGGCACGGGACGCCTCTGCAACTACCAAGGAGATGCTCTGTCCCCACTGCTGTTCTTCCTAGACCTGAACCTTCTAAGCCAAATAATCAAACAGGCTGGCAGTGGATCAGTCCCCTCCTCTACATGGATGACATCGAACTGTAGGCCAAGAGCGAGAGAGACACTGACGTCTGTTCCATACTACCAGGATCTACAGCCATGACATCGGGATGTCATTCGGACTTGGGGAATGGGTAGAGTTCGGGTAAAGGGTAGAGTTGATTGTTGATAACCTTTTTCTTATTGTACCTACGTAGTGAAAGTGTACGTTTAGTGAGATTACTGAGACAAGACAGAGTATTCTGATGGATTGCTAAAAAAACAACATAACTTAGTGTTAACAATAAGGCTTAACCTTGAATTGAAAAACAACTTCCTGTGGTCACTATTCCCAGTATTATAAATGAATAGTTTGTGGGTTGTCAGGGATCCACAGGCTTGTTTAATTTCTTTGATTGTTCAAACAACAGCCTCAAATGTAACACTCTGGACTTACGCCTGTGGTCATAGAGCTGCAGCTGACAGAGATTGAGAGCCTGCCTAATATTTGCAGAGCTCATTTGCACCCTGTGTGGCACATGAAATTGCCATTGACTGCAATCTTGCGAGCTCCCAATGGCCTCACATCGACAGTGCTTGTTAAGGCTGCACCATGAATAAGTCCAGGGATCAGGACAGGCGCCTCGAGGGACTCCAGGATGGCTAACAAGCACATTAGGTATGGCAACTATGTAGTGCATATTGTTTACAGCCACAGACCCAGGCGCACATGCTCTTATAGACGCTGGAGGACACACAAAGCTCTACCTCAGACTGAATGTTTGTGCTGGACAGGAGAAAATTAGCTTATTAAGCAAAACACTTAACAGCAGCTGCAGCCTCCGAGTTAAAGATCAGACACAGAACAAGTGCCAACAAAAGATCAGGTAGTCAAGATAATGATTGTAAAGTGCTTTTGAGGTAGAAATTAGCAGTCAGCCAATGCGGTGAGGCATGTTTGTCTTGTGTGATGATTTAACAAAGGGATTTTTCTTACAGTTTCCCTGTGCACTTGTGTTGCTCTTGTGCTGCTTTGCTCTCCTCCTCTGGAAAATCTGATTTTTCACATGGCCAATTTTTCTCCTTGCAAGAGATTATTTCAATATAAAATAAACAGCCTTTCCCTGCGAGGCATGATCACAGGCCAAATGATCCACTCAGAATATGTGGCTTTAGAAATGAATAATGCATGTGCCCAGGCATTCTATGTGCCGATTGACAAGATGTTAAGCCTCAACAAATTCAACATAATTTCTACATTGGTTCACTGCTCTTGATTTTGTTCAAGATGCTACACATTGCAAAGGACCAACTCACTGCTGACAAAGACAACATTATTCCAGGGAAAATAAAACATTTATTTGAAAAGATAGAACAAAATCAACAAAAGACTTCAACATAACTTTATATTATGTGACCTGCATGTCAAAGCCTGGCCAGGGCCTGGTTAGTACTGGGACACTGTGATGGGAGACCCCTGGGAACAGCAGGTGCCACATTGGCTCAGCCACGACTGTAAGATGCCAATGTTATTCAAAGCACAGACTACGTAAAATGTTCCCAAATACATTGAATGTGGACTTCAAGACACGACCTTGGCAAGCTGTCTCAACATTTTGGGTTTTGGTTTGCGGTATTTGGAGTTTTGTCCAAGATAGATTTGGTGCCAGATCATTAACTGATTATTTTGGTCAACACAGAAAAAATTTAACATTAATTATATTTGGCCAACAACAACAACAAGTACTTTTGTACTGCCTAATTACAGTCTTTCTGTAATTAGGAAGAATTGTTTTATTATTATTAGATTCTGTAAAAGGGAACAAGCTCCTTTATTATGAAATATGTTATATAATATGTATACTGTATGTCTTAAGAAGTCTGTAATATTCTGTATTTTGCTATGCATTGTCTAAAAAAATGACATGACATAATGAAATGACATGGCTAAAAACCCAGTTTTTTTAACAAACATATTTCAAAATGCAATTGAAAATCACAACTTTTTTGTACAGATTTTCTGAATCTGCTTTGATTTCGGCGTGTGCTTGTGCGTCTGTGTGTCTGTTTTTAAACAGACAGAAATGTTAGTTTTAAGTTAACTTATGGTTCAGTTAACTTAACTAACAGTATTCATAAAAATGCAAAAACTGGTGTCATTGTGTGCTTGGCCAAGACAGTTCCTTCATATACTGTAAGTATGTGTTTGTGTGAATGATTGGCGCTGATTGGAGTTGATGCCACAGTATCCTCACTCCAAGGGCAGCTGTGGCCACCGCAGACGTACCACCACTGTGTTTGGAGTGAATGAACGATGCCTTGTGAAGCATCTTTGTAAGTAAGTAACTAAGTAATCTTTATTTATATACCGCCCTTCACAGACCAGAGTCACAAAGCTGTTCACAATTGTTATTTTTTTGGGCAATTGTCCACACAGAGATGGGAGCGGGGTCGCCAGTAAAGAAGGGGGAAGAACTATTGCACATATTTTTAGTGGTAGAGGAAACCGGAGTACCCGGAGGAGACCTACGCAGACACGGGGAGAACATGCAAACTCCACTCAGAAAGGCCCTGGAATAATATTGGCCCCATGAATAATATTGTACAAGTACTATGTGTTATCGTTCTTATATGTTTATTCACATTTGAGAAGCAAATCCCCAACAGACACTTTTTGAAATGTAATGTTGACTATAGTGCCTCCCAGTAAGAAAAAGAAGTTGAATAGTGCCAAGTGAAACTTCTATCTACATCCCGAGGGTCCAAGTTAGTGGAACAGACCAAAGACGCTTCCCCAAAACATGAACAGAAGGACAAACCCTCCAGCTGACCATGTGCTGAATGTCTGTGGGTGAGTTTTTTTCCAGAGACACTGAATTATTATAAGTTTTTACTCATTTGTAAAATTTAAGGATTCTATTCAGTTAAGTTTATTTCAAAGGGGAAAATGCAATTTGATGAAACTAGGGCTGTCAAAATTATCGTGTTAATGCACGCTAATTAAATGTTTTCATAAATTAAAAAAAAATTACAATCAGAAAGCCGCGGACACATGCGTGTGTGAGATGGGGACAGAGCAGGTAGGCCCTCTGGGAATTCAAGTTTAAAAAGAATAAACGCGTGGCCGCGGGGCACTTGCTGTTGTTTGCTATGAACTCAATTTGGGCTGCAGCGTTCTGACCCGGGGCAGCTGCGGCTGCTCTGGACGCTCACTACTGTTCCTTTGACCTGTTAGGCCTGCAAGTGGGGCGGGACACAAATTACAAGTGGCTTTGTACATTAAGCGTCGATTTGAAAATGTAGTGTAGTATAGAGCTGAAATATGCTGTAACTAAACTTACCATGGATAAGAAATGCTCACTTTAACCTTCCATTTACCCAAAACATTTTAAGTATACGCCAGTGGGGGCGGGTCCAAGTTCAAAAGTGGACAAAATGACATGCGCTGACATGCTTGCAATACCACCCCGGGCCGATGGGGGTGCACCCGGAATAAGAATTAGCCAATGCTAACATATAGCATCTTCTTACCTCTCGAAAACGTCTTTACAGGATGATCCAAAAGTTGGCTCTTGGCCCAACGCTCCGTTCCACATTTGTGTCAATGCTGAGAGGAGTGAATTTTTTTGGACCAGTCTAGTTTAGTTGCTGTGAATTTTTGAAGGCACTCGTTTAAATGAATGGGCTTGTGCCGGCTGACGCACTTGCTGATGCGGTTTTTCACATTTTCCAGCCTCCGCGGCCGTTTTTGAAACTGCCCATGGACCGCAGAAGTTGTGGCACATTAGTTATAACGGCGGAGATAGGCGTGACTACGTCTGTTAATATTTACAGTCTATGGTGTACGCCCCCAAAAAGGTTAATAAATATGAATAAGAAATCAATGAACACAAATGGGTTGATCCTCAAACCAACAGTCGCAGCTCTGTGTAATGACACAACATGCACAATTATCACTTACATTATTCAAAGCATTCACTCTTGGACACACTCGAGTTACAAAAGCAATATTCAGCTGAAGTCACGAATCGTCTTTATGCGTGACTCCTGTTTCCTGATGTTTTTAATTAGTGCTTTGCTCGGGGATATTTCACTCTCACTGAGAATACTCCCAGTAGAAATAATATTCATAAACATCTGCCCCAGCATCAATTAAATCAACATAAAGTAAATCAACAACAAGCTAACGGTATCTTATCTTAAAACAAAACCCCAGGTGAATGTGGATCGTTTGAACAAAGAAAAAAAAGGCATTTGTTGTTGCATTGAAGGATTTCTATTTTAAACGCTCTAAAGATCTTGAGAGAGTCGGCGAGCGCGCTGTTAAAAATCTTCCCCTCGCAGTTGCTGTTTGCCTTTTAAAAATATCGCCTGGGGTAATGGAACTTAAACATGTTGGGTTGCGGCCCAGTGACTCGGCTTGGCACCGCGCATTGCTTCCATTAATCCCCATTGAATTTCTGGCAGGTGCGGATAATTTGGCACAGTCGCGGTCAGGATGGGAACAAGGAAGAGAAAAACAGAAAGAAACGATTGTCACAGACCATCACCAGGATTCACAGGGGATCTTAATGTCTTGATTGACAGATACTAGACAAAAAGGGGAGGGAGCAAATCCACTATGAGTCATAAAGAACTTCTTTCGTCGTTTGAATCTTCCCATTCCAATTCTGCCGGAAGCGTTGGGAAAACTTCAAAACGATGACTCTCTCAGAAGGACATGTCCCATGAAGAGGCTTTGATGTTGAGGAAATGTAGTGTTATGTTGTTCATTATTGTTGGTTACTATAATTTTTCATATTGCTCTTCGCAACTCTACAGAAATAATGCCAAAGACGGATTCTAATATGGTGAATTCTGTTGTGATTTCAATGTTGTCTGTTCAAATCACTAAACAGTTGTCTTGGAGGACTTAACAACATTTTCTCGTTGCCAATAACAGTTTAGGGAATCAAACATTAAGAATGCTAGAAAAAAAAATTGGTCCTCATGTATTCCTCGTATGAATTAATGTACTCACACTTTCATAAATTTTGGTCAACTAACAATGAATGATAACACACCCAACTCTGTGGTCATCTTCTGAATGAGGTGGATTCAGCCAAAACAAGAGAAGAAGTTGATAATCAGTTTCATACAGCACTTATTTAGATACTCAAAGATGCTTCACATGGCATTATATATTCACAGTGAGTGGATAAGCTAAGATACGCTTTATTGATCTCACTATGGAGAAATTTACATGCCACATTTGGCGTAGACAGAAGTGTGCAACATGGATAGCACCCTCGCCTCTCAGCAAGAAGGTCCTCCCTGTGTCTGTGTAGGTTTCCTCCGGGTACTCCAGTTTCCCCTACCACTAAACACATGTACAATGGTTCAGGTTGGTTGTGAGTGCAACTGTGGGACGAGAGATAGAAAGTAGCTCAGGCTGTAATCCGAAAAGGTGTGTTCATTATCATGCACTGTTCCAACCAAATAAACTACTACTGTAGCCACAGCTGTCCTGGGGCAGACTGAAGGAGCAAGGCAAGCAGTATAGAGGGTGTCACCATAGTGGTAAGTAGTATTTGTAATGCATATCATGTATAAAGAAACCCTAACTATATTTATATTGTTATCCTTTTATGACTTCATGATTCAATTGTCTCCTGAGGCCCTTAGAAATGAACAAAGTTTGGACACGCCTGATGTCATTGTTAATTGGATTAGCAGATGGTAACAGGCAAAGAACAGTGACAGCAGCAGCATGGTCTCAATGTCTGAAGGAAAATTCTCAACAGTTTTTTGGAAAGTCATTATTTATACTGTATTAAGTCCTTGATCAAATCAGCTCGCCAAACCTTTTGCAAAAACAGACTATTATCACTTCGCATAATTACCAAACCACAATCTTGTTCTCCATATTTCACAAGCCAAGTCTTTTGAAAATGACACTCACATCCTCCATTTTCCAGCCGGCTCATTTTTATTCAGACGTTTTGATTGCAGTATATAGTCTCGATTATGGCAACAAACAACAGAGGAGGAGAAAGCAGTGGACGCATGGCTAATTTTAGTTCTGAAAAACTGCCTGATTGCAAATGAACACAGAAAACACACACATAATGCAGTGGTCTTCGATGCTTAAGGACCACATCTGGCGCCACTCCAACTACCCTGGGGTAGTGCTAGGAGGGACTGCGCTCTCACATACGCAGCAAAAGTCCACATCTCAGAAAATAACAAGACGACAAAGCTGGAAGAAACTGTGGTCTGAAGTGGTCTGCAGCTGCACAGCTTGTATCAGGCTTTTGAAACAGACTCTTTTTATGGAGTTGCCCAGTAAAAACATATGATGCCTATGGTTATTTGCCTAAATACTCAATTTAAATATAGAGCAAAGGCTTTGATGCTTGAATTACAATGTTTTACAAATCACCTGTGAAAGCAGCATCTCTGCTAAAAAGGAAATTAAACTGGGCAGGATACAGATGGTTGAGTGTTGAGGAGTGTGTTTATTTATTTCAAATTCAATGTACATAAAACATTAATTATCAAACGTCACCGCATAGAATTTATCAGCAAATCATTCATATACAATGACTCACCACAATAGTGTACATTATTCGAACTCAAATAGGTGTGGGAGGAAGAAAAACCTTAAATAGTGAACTGGGCTGGACCAGTGGCTACGTGAGGAAAAGAATCCAGGCCATTCTTAGTAACATCACTACATCCAACTGTGGCTACTCAGAGAAGCATCCTCCTCCTCTCTTTAGGCTGCAGAACGGAACGCTTCAGGAGGTCTTTCATCTCTGCTGTCAACTTCGACAATCATCACATCTCATGAGGGTTTCATCCTGGGCCACGTGTTCGTATTAATATTGATGATGTTATGCATCCGTCTATTATCTGAGTTGTCTGGCTATGATGATGACTTGAATTTCCCCATGTGGGATTAATACAATGTCTGTTTAAAAATTATAATGAAATCATATTCGACCAAAATCATTAGCTTCTTAATTCAGACTATAGTTTTCGGCATCATCATCGAATAAAAACATGACATTATAAAGCTGAACATTGCCACATGTTATTACCTTGCAAAGATAGTCATGTGTGTGCGTGTGTGTGCGTGTGTGCATGGTTGGAATTGTGTGTTTGTGTGTGTTAGCAGAGTGCGCAAAAAGAACAGATTGAGCTGAAATTTGGAGTGTAGCACAAAATTCAATAGTCATGTATTTAGTGTGGGTTTCATTGAAAAGGCTCTTTTTAAATCACTATTTTACAATCTATCAATTATTTTGACAATCATGGAAGAAAGAAACGTTCTCAGACGTTGTACGAGCAGATTCCATGTTGAGTGTTTTTACATTGGCAACCGCTGTTATCAAATTGGCAGGGAACATGTGCTTTGTCTGTCAGCCCAGTCAACATTCCTGTACAGTAGTATTTTCTTTTTGATCAATCGAGTCAAATTGCTCAATTATCCCTCCTCCCATGAATGCAGTGATTTTTTTAAGGAGACTGCATTGCGAACGGCAGCACATCCTGCTGGAGCAAAGACATTCTAAGGAGGTGTATTTTCGGCGCCTCGTTTGGTGCGGTTAATTAGAAAGGTTGATTGATTTGATGGCAGTGGCGAGGCGGGGACACCAAAGTGCACCGGGCCGTGAAGGAGTCCACGCTCCTAGTCAATATTTACGCCTTACAGGGAGGCCTTATTAACGACATTAAAAGGTTTGCAGGGAAAAGCCTTCTCGTTATGAGGTTGCTGTAGGACACAATCACTGATATGTCATAAAATACACACCTACTGCACTACTACCACATATGGCTACTGAAAAGAAATGCGTATATTGCATTATGTGAACTGTTAGAAGGTCTCTGAAAGCAGCTTAGAGTTTAGTAACAATTTGGAGTTACATAAAAAAAACTGCACCACTCTACTTTCTATCTGTAGTCCTTGACAATGCAATCATAAAACATACATATCAAAATACACTTCAATAAGTGGAAGTCACTAGCATACATATTGAAATGCAGTTCAACAAAATACATATTAAAACATTGTTCAATAAAAAGAGCAATTTCGCTGCTCGTGATACCCCCTACAGATCAGTGTTTACCATTGAAGGAGAACAATTAACGAAATAAACTACTTCAGGGTTCATAGGAAGATTTTCTACTTCTACTACTTTTACTAAGAGTATTTGTCCTCCCATTTGTCAATCATTCTGGTGACTCTGGTGACTCATGTTCGGAAAATCCTCCAATATACCTTTGAGGAAGTAGTGAGAAAAAAATAATGATTGGAAGTTTAAACATTCAACTATTCCTGTCCAAAAGTTGGGTTATACTGTACACTGGTGGGTGCACACACTCAAATAATGAAAATCAATCATTCTGCAATGACGTGTGAATTAAAACTAAGCATTCTCCCGGGGATGGTATTACCGGAGAGCTGTGCGTATGACAGCTTCATCACGGCCAATGAAATGCAGAGTCCGCTATAGGGACTTTCCTGTTTACCACTCGCCATTAGGAGGTATCTCATTTGATTCACAGTTTGAATTCACTTGTCCCTGACCCTTCGTTCAGATATTTGTATTTAATTATCACATATTTATATTTATTTCTCCTGTTGAGTCTTGCACCCTTCACGCTCTATTGGACAAGCTTCAGAATAATCCATGCTGCTTATAATTGATTCACTGCTCTTTTTTTGCTTTTGTCTTCTTTGTTGATATCCAAATGTCATGAAAATACAATTTATTGTCTTACATTAGAACAAGCTTTTCGTAATTTTGTTTTAATTTCCCACAAAATCTGGACTTTACGTGCCCTTTAAATTTAATTTATATTTTAGTAATGCTAATAATGCTATGGTAGGGGCTTAAAATGCTAATCCATTCTACAAAGATTTGAAGTAAGATCCTTTTCTATTTCTGTCATGTTTGCAAGAAACATTATATTGTTCAATAAATTATAAAAATGTAATGAAAAAATGCATATATTTACTGCAAGAATAAGGTTTGACACTTGCCTAAATGCACACAAATCCTTTCTTTGATCATTTTGACTGCCCTGTCCCCATCTTACTTTGAAAATCTGTTTTAAGTTACACCTTAGCGTCAATATGCTCACCTTTTATCAGTCATCTTAAAAAGATGATTCCAACCCACTTCATTGAACATACAGTAGTCTCATGATCAAAACTGATATTGATCCTGGCATTAATTACTGTTAAAAAAATCAAATAAAGTAGATAAAAGATAATAAATAAAGCAGTTTAGTGCAGTTATCTATTGTATAATGTAAGGCAGGCTGTCGCTGTGCGGTCAGAGCCGCAGCTTCTCATAGCTTCATCACTTATTTATTCCTTTATAATGCACCAAAACACTTGACAGACTCTGTTGTGACTCCTGTCTTCAGTGTGGTGCTGCCCAAGGCTCTGGAGCTCACATGTGGTGACTTTGCGAGCTGTGAAACTATGTCCTACGTCACTGGAATCATTAACAGCATCTTTAATTGTTCATTTAATGTTGTCACGACATGTGTCTTCGTCAGGAAACAATGTGTGTGAACGAGCCGGAAAGTTGCCCAAATGGACAATAATTCAATCACAGAAGCCTAAAACAGCGAGACCACAGTGAGAATAAAACATGGAAGCCACGTGGCTCTGGCAGCAGGGCTCGAACCATCCGTCAGTCAGCCCACAGCTGCACCACCAATCCTACATCTCACACCGACGGAACACAGCACCGAGGCCCCACTACACAGGCAACATTTAATTTAGAGCAACAACAGAAAAATAACTTTTAAATAGCTTTAGAGTTGCTTTCTACTTGGAGAAGACAGCAACACGGTCACACCAACAGAGACCTGGGACCTGTGGGAGGTCAGAGGTCCAATGACAAATTGATACAAAGGCCAATGAAAATGTTGAAGTGGCCGAGTCCACCTGCAGACAACCTGCAACACAAACTTGAGAGTGTGAGACTCTGGGCTGAGAGCTAATTGGCTGCAGTGAGGGGGGTCCTTTTTCCAGTTTCTGCCTGAAAAAGCTGATCTAAAGGCCAAACAAATACATATATGTCAGAACTAGTGATGGAACAGTTTTGAGAGCGAGCCACAAGTTAGATTGAAATACATAGTTCAATGTTTTTGTGGGTTTTGAAATTACCACAACTTTTAATGCCATACTGAGAATTATTCAATGAAGTGCAGAAATACAGTAGCATCTTTGTGAACCTAAAACTTGGATAAATAAAACACATTAGTTTGATTAAACAAGCGAAAAAGCCATGTATTCCCCTGTGTTCACCTACAACCTGCACTCACTCGGTTTCATTCTAGTCCTTAACCTTTTGTTTTCCCAGGTTACTCAAGCGGATAAAGCCTATAATGTCAGCGTGATGCCCATCTAACGCCGCTGATGAGGTATTGGCGTTCTGCAAAGGCATGCATGTTGATTGGCTGCTTATTTCTGATGCTGCTTGTGACCTTTGGTGTCAATCGCGAGGAATATAGGGAGACCCAACATGATGCTTTGGGAAGTATTGACCGTTTTCAGCGGATGGTGCGAGCCCTTCGGAGTCCCGGTGGAGGCCGAGAGGCTGTACACTCTTTTGTTTTCCACATAGACACTTCAGGCCTGACGAGATAAAATCAATCTTGGTGTGACAGAGTTTCCCCGCAGCAGCCAGAGGGGGCTAAATTTATTGCTCTAAATTAGGAGCCGACCCAACACCTTTCCTCAGAGGAGACAGCAACTGGTACAATTTGGAAGGCAAACATTGGACACTAATGTCTGCAAATGAAAGCTCCCCAGTGGCCCATGCACAACCAAATGCAGGTCCAGTATATTCTGGAAAACACTTAAGCGGTACTAGGAACTTCACGTTATAGGCAAGCTGTTGAGTTCAGACAGATGCTCTCACATAGTTTGGAAATTTGTTGGAGAAACAAGCAAAACGTAAAGCTATGGTACCTAACTTTCAAACCACACAGAAGAAAAGTGAAAAAGTCAATCTTCTCTCAGTCTAAAGAATCAAATTGTGGCATACAGACTCTTTCTTACAAGTATGTTACACAAGTCTTTCGGCTGAGACAAATCCAAAAATGTATTATTTGTAAAGACAGTAAAAAGTTAGGTACTGCAGCTCATTACTATGAACATCACTTACCATTTGTTTCCCATTTGTTACCAATATGCCTAATGAGCTGGATAAAAACCTCTATTCAAAAGGAAGCAGTCGGTGTCCAGCTCTCCCACAGAACTTCACACAATCTAAAACAGTTTATAAAGTGTATAAATGCAGACTGTCAATTCAACACCGCTCAAAAACATGTTCAAAACCTCTAAAGTGAGTCACATGGGAGGGTTCAGTGTAATGTCTGTTTATGTTTTCAGAAATTAACGGTTATATTATGGCTCTAATTGTCTAATTATCTGGTAGGTTCATACAATTTACTATAATAATGATCTACTGTGCTGAGGCTTTTCACTGGGGGTTTCACAAGCTACTTTACAGTACGGGAATGGAAAAACACTGAATAAATCAAGACCAGGAACATCCTTGTTTTTAAACACATTATGGCTAATGACCAACATTGTGTTAAAATGTGATAGTGCTAAATTACAGAAGGTTGTTTAATGCTATTAATGCCTTTATGGATATTTGGGAAATTGTTTTTGCGTTTAATCATCAAAATAGAGGTTATAGAAAGACTTTGTAGTCAGATTATTATTGTACTTGCACCTGAATGAAGCACATAACTACAGTATATCAACTGTGGATGGATTTGTGGTTTTCTATTTACCAAACAAACTGATCATCTTGGCAAGTATCTTTCTGCTCCCATCTTTCTGCAGTTCTTCCTTGGATTGCCTTGTCAGTTCCAGGCTCAGGTCCAATATGGGTCAGCATTCAAATGGTCCATTTACTTTTCCCATTAGGAACCAGATGCCCCATTAACCGAACAAAACAATAACAGTATAGGGCAGTGTTCTGTGGCCAGGTCAAATATCTGAACCTTAAGAGATGGGAATACACTGTACTGTGGGCGGCACGTGGCTGAGTGGATAGCACTCTCACCTCTCAGCAAGAAGGTCATGGGTTCAAGTCCCAGTCCGAACAGGGCCTTTCTAATCATGTTCTCCCTGTGTAGATTTCCTATAGGTACTCCAGTTTCCCCTACCACTCAAAAATATGCACAATAGGTAACAGAGTATCAACATCTGGAGATAGGTTCCCGGGCGCTGCTCCTGGCGAAAGCTTTAGTGGCATTAGGATGGGTCAAATGCAGAGGACAAATATCTCTACAGAGACAATACAATGCACATTTACATTTACAAAAAGCTCCGGCCTAAAAGCCATACTTAAACATTAAGATGTAAGTGGCAAGTCGATAATGATGGAAATACAACTCGAGCAAAGTCCAGTTAAATCTGGAAAAATAATGTAACGTGCCAGTTAGTGTTGACAACAATCAACCATCGAACTAATGAGAATGTGTTCAAAGGCAGAGCCCACCTGAGGGGCATAATGCCACATACAGGACTTATCTTGATCTCCTCTGGTCTGCCGCTTCCAAGTTTTCACATCTTTCTGCTGCTCTGCTTTATGAAGTGGAGTCCAGAGCAGAGAGGGAAGAGGCGGTGAAGTTAGGAAACCCCAAAGGGCTGGGGGTAATAGAAGGCTGCACACTATTGTGATGATACATGTCAGTGGTGCAGAGGAGGAGAGGCTGAGGCGGGAGCAGGGGCGGACACGGCTGCACATGCTCTCTGATCCATGTCTGAGCAGCGCTGAGGGACACACTGATACACAGCATCGCTATAAGTAAAACATAGACTCATAATTGACTCATTGTTTCATGGTGTGCAATTGCAATTTAGCATTTTTGTGTTTTAATTGCATTTAAAAACACTGAAGGAAGAAACAAACTGGGTTCTTATTCAACATAAACTATATAAGACGTCAGACACATGACCATATTTGACTTAATTGAGTCATATATTGTGTTTTCTGCACTGTATGAATTATAATCATTGTATGTAAAAGGTGGCCAATGAGAATTATCCTTGGCAAAAAGGTTGCAGTGTGCTCAAAAAACAAAAACATTTTGAAGTGTGTCCATATGAAAGTTAAAAGGAAAACAAAAAAGTTTTGCTCCAAATACAACAAAACAAAATAAAGTCAAGCAAAGAACATCAGAACAAAAAGTCAAACAATGATGCAGTAAGTCAACCCTATGTACAGGAAATGTACTGCTGCACAAGGACAGCGCAGCAGCAGTGACAGGTGTGAAAGGTTCACAGCAGAAATACTGCAGATACAATGTTAGTGCTTTGGGTGATATAGAAGCGCTGAGAGATTAGAGTCTTGCAGATTTAAATAAATTATCTCTCCGTAACTTCATGTCACTAAAATTCATATCACTAGTTCACTGCATTTAAGAGTGTTTTACAAATCCACAGCTCTTCCAGGTACAGCAGGCTGCACCCAGACCAATTTGACTGTTGTGAATGTTTCACTCAGATTAAAAGCAGAGCAATGCTCAAACTCTTGAGGCCGCTGATTTACATAGTAAATCATAATTCATAAATGAAAAACCCAGAGGTAGGCTCCGGTGTCTGCTGAAATTAGCCACTTACAGATTTGATCCGGATCACAGGACCTCTTCCAGGTTCCCAGCTAGTGAGGCGGCTGCAAAGTGGTCATTGTGTCCTTTAGCAAGACACTTCACAAATATTGCCTGGTGTGCACAATCAGGGATGCAGAGGGCACAGAAGAAATCAATTCTGCTAGTCTGCCCCAGGGCAGCTGTGATTATAGCAGCAGTTAAGCATTGCAGGATCTGGAGTGAATGTATACAGCCACATGTAGTGACTTTGGGTGTCACGGACAGAACTATATAATATAAATATTACTTTTATTTTCATTATTATCATTATCATCGTTATTATTATTATTATTATCATTATGTCCATAAGCCACTCACTACTTTGGTTCGACTTCGGTTCTTGTGGCCACATGTGCACTTGAGACGGGGCAACAGCCTCGCCTCTGCAACTGTCCTTGACAGCTGAAAACATTAGATCAAAATATGTATCAGCATTTATTGGTAAGACAATCAGTCTGCCTCTCCCTGTTTCGATTTCTTCCTTTTCAGGATACATCAACGAAATCTCAGATCGCTTCTCATTGACATTTCAAGGAGAGCAGGCGTAGGCTGTGGTTAACGTGAGGAGAGCAAAGGCACTATCCTCTGCCTACTCTGTCTGTGTCTACATGTCGGAGCATCCGATCATGAAATATTTAGTACAAAATCCAAAATGCAACCCAGGATCCCAAGACAGAAAGGTGGTTTAAACAGCCTTTTCTACAGCAAACATACAACACTGCACGTGAGCACCGCCTCAAAACTGGGATTGAGTTGTAGAAGACAAATAAATGAATTTGAAAATATCTTTTCAAATTCAGTAAACTGAATTTACGGCCGTTGCCAACAATACCTCTCAATTAAATAAATGATAGCAACTGAAAACCTGCACAAATCAGACGTGGTAGAGTTACAACAAACTGCACATATCCTTTTCCTTTGCAGCCATTAGCCAGAAGCGGGGCATTTATCACTAATGTCAGGGCAGCATTAGGACACACATAATGAACTTTCACGTTCTTCAAGACATACCGCGTGACCCCATTTGTTTTAATGTACCCAGGTTTAACTGCTGAATGTCAAACAGCTGGATACGCCCACGGCATCGAGCATAGTTAGGTTTTTATCTGCGTTCATTTGGATTTGTTTCACCCACAATAATATAAAATAATGACAGCCCCCAGCCCCCTGAAGTCTGAGGTGGGCTGTAAGGTAATGACATTGTGTCCTGTTGCGCTTGGCTGCCTCTTCACACCTAATTATTGCCCGATTGTGACAAAAATCACGGCTATAGCGGCTGCGAGTTATCTTTAGTGCGCTGGGGCTCAAACCATAACTGCCCTGAAATGAGTAATTAAAACTTAGCTTCATAACGATAGGTACAGGCTGGGAATTAATTGCTATGACTGAAATGAGGTTTCCAATGCGTGAAGGGCCACCTCTGCAGGAAGAAGTACAGTAGCTACTTTATATTATAGTTTGTGTGAAGAGTTTCTGATAAAGACTTTGATGGTAAGGTTTGGTTGAATCGGCTTCTTTTTTTTTTTTTACAGAAGACCAAAGATTAAAAAATAGAGATGTTATATGAAATATGAATATCAACTGTAAAATATTGACAAAATATTAAACAATAAAACTATATAATATATCTGTGCAAGATGGGCCATGACACCTTAGACTATGGAAACGGCTGATAGAGCATAGAGCCATATAAACTTGAGCATGATGGAGAAAACCATAAAGATTTATATTGCAAAGCGAATACAGTTTAAATTAACAGTAAAAAATAATATAATTGGTCGTTTAGGCTAATTTAACAAAGAGAGAAAACCAACTAAACCAATACAAATTGTTCATAGATCAATACATTTTAGATTGTAAAAATTGGATAGCAAAATATGCCCTGCCCAAAACAACATTTGTATTTGCAGAGATTGAAAAAATGATTTAAAGATATGTTAAGGACTCTCCAGCTCTTGCTTTTGAAATGCCGGACAAGAATATCTAATGCACTCATATGGCTAATTCCCTCTCTCTGCTCTGTCCTGGATCATCACTTTGGACTGGGCACTGTCAGTCCTCTGCCTCCAAGTCCCAGCCTCAGCCCAACATGAGCAGAAGTGGAGCCTGCCAGCAAGATCCACTTGTCAATCACTCTCAGGAACAGTCTGTCTCTGGGAACGGCTAAGAAAAGCTCTTTTAAAAGCTCCAAAAGCACAACTCATGAAGCTGGTGTGAGGGCCATCTCCTCCACTTGCCACTACTCTGCGCCGGCCTATTACAAACTGTAACGGTTTCTTTTGTTAGTGAAAGTTCAGAAGAAAAAGTAGTTGTGCCAGTAGAGCCAGGAGGATTTTAAGGGGTTGTGTTAACCATTTTTATTCAAAGCTGGTGTGCCGAACTTTCAGACCGCAAAAAATGGAGCGATGTAATAAAATCTAGCTCGTACCTTGCGTTAAAAAAACAACTTGATTCTATCACAAATTTCTACACATTTTCAGCTTCTCTCACATCTTTAGATCAGCTTTTTCAGCCAAACATTTGAACAAATAATATAATTGATCAGGCAATCATCTCTCAGCCCAAAGATAAGATAAATCTATATTCGTTCCTCAGAGTGAATTTCAATGTCACCGTTGCGTAACATTACAGCAGGATAAAGGACAAAATAAGATCATCCATCAAACAGGATAGAGTAATAACATAATGAGATGATAAGATGATAAGATGATGAGAGATGGTGGCTCAGTTGGTAGACCATTGGCCTTTGACGAGTAAAGTGACTATTATCAGAACAAATGGCACAAGACTGAGCAGTTCTCATTGTACAGTCTGACAGCAGCAGGGATGAAAGACCTTCAGTATCAAACCGCTCCTTCACTCTTTTAGAAGCAACAAACAGAGACTCACAGGGAACATGTGTCTAAACTATACCACAGCATGAGCGGAAGACAGCACGCTGTGGACTGATTTGTTATTATGTTTTACTTTGAGGAGACTTTCTGTTGGAACAAACACAAACATATCATTTATGGCAGAAAAAGTGTGGTCCCCTGACTTTAAGAACTCATGATAAATATGGTTGATGGAGTCGGTCAATAATAAATACAAAATCTAACCAAATAATGTCTAATGGTTCATCTTGTATAGATCTAGTGTGAGACTATGACTCTAGACGGGAGCAATGACATTTCTGATGAAATTCCTCTGAATATTGCTAATGACATTGATTTTAATTTCATATGATTTTGGTATTTGAGTGGGCTGAAAAGTCACAATCTGCTTGCCAATGTCATTCAATATTATATTACTAGAATCAAATCTTTAATTGAAAGCGGAATAGCAACGCTTGTTATTACTTACTTAAATGCTACATTTCCCATGGCTCTCGGAGCTGGCTCCTCTGTCTCTGCTGTGTGCACTGAGGTTTACTGTTTCGCTCCAACAAAATAAAAAAGCACTTTGAGAATAGACTTCCTTTGTGGCCACCAGCAAAACCAAACAAATCCAAATGAAAAACCCCTTTTTTCTGGCAAGCGCTTTTTTCTAGCCCGTTCCTGCGACTCAAACATGACTTCATGACTTTCTGTTTTAATTCAAAAGCAACATTTTAGTTCCCAGAGAGAAAATAAGATATTCAGTGACATTTTGACTCACTATTTCAGCACAGCACATACGTACAGTAGATACATGTGCACGTGGGCTGGGGCAAGTGGAGTTCAACCATATCAAAGAGAATATATAGAAGGGTTGTCCACCAGACAATACGGAACCAGCACCACAGGATTTTAATAAATAAACACTTCCCCAATTACAATTCATAGCAGGTAGATATATCAGATTTTGTATTTATTGGTTTCCAGCTAAAACAGCCTGAGCTATTCGGTTCTCTGCAGTGACTTGAGGAGCGGGGCACCGTAGGAAAATCAGGACAGCGCTGTGTGTTGTCCCGCCTCCCGCCGACCTCTCCCGGGACTTACCTCCGATTTCAGGTGGAGGAGGGATGGTAGTCATGGCAACGGTCTGGAGAGAAAGTCCGTGGCTACTTGGCATCGTGTCTGCTTTCAAAAGAAGAAAAAGAAAAGAATGAAAGAGGAATACATGACCAACTACGACACACAAACACACACACACACACACAGGCTATTCATGTTTTCTTCCCTCTGCATTGTGTTTTAAGATGACATCACTCTAGCCAAGTTTTTTAGTTTTTGTAAAAATCTAACTATTATCTCGATGGGAAGACTCTTTCTCCATCTGGAATATGATACATCGTAGACACATTTCTGCACACCATTGTCATGATGCTAACACAAATACCATATGTTTTTTTTTTTTTTTTTCAGCATTGTGTGGCGTTCCTCTCTCCGCCTCTGCTGGGTTTAAGATGACGTCACTCTAGGTCAGTGTCATTGGAAACCTTTATGTTTAGTACTGCTATTTAACCCTTCTTTTAGCTGCTGTTCATGCTCTGTGTGTTGTCTTACTGTATTTTATTTTGTATTGCAATATGCAGTT
>JAPMNZ010865978.1:0-14605 GCA_029875035.1 Pomatoschistus microps
AGTTTGACACGTGTAAGCGAGCAGTGAAAAGAGACAAGTCTACATTGTTAGTCAAAGTACACACTTAAATACTAAACAGAACAAGCTAATTGTGATATATTGCCAATTATTTTTTCTTTCACCACATCTGCAAATGATATTTTTTGTAATCCATCAGCATTTAGTTTTATATTCTTTAAGATCCTCATGTACATTTCAGCAGTGAACCAGAATAACCACCTTTTGATCATGTTTTAGGTGACAAGTGAGCTGAACAAACTGAAATACAAAGCTGGCTCCCATGAATCTGGGTCAAGACATGGAGGTGCGTTTATTTGCTGTAATATGTATGTAGTATTGACCCAATTTTTATTTTTATACTTTATTTGAGGTGCTTATGTTGGCATAACTTACAATATTTCATTTTGGTACAAGCTCAAAAGAAGTCGGCTGCAGCGAGAAAGCTTCCCTTCCTTCATGAACTAATATCTCACGCAATAATAGTAAGACTAAAGTATTATTGTCTTACTTAATTTATCATACACTTGCATACATTACTAAAAGTGACATTTCTAAAAGTTTTGATGGAATATCCTGTTTTAAATCAAAAACCCCAAATTAGATTTTAATTTATTATTATTCTTTGGTCAACAAGGATACATTTGAGCAACAGTCTCACAACATAGATTGACCGAAAGGGTTAAGATTGAAGTTTAGCTGATGTTTATTCTCCTGTTGTGACAAGTCAGTTTTACAATATTTAGTTAATCTGAAAGACATTAAATAAAAATAGTAACCAAATGTATCAAAATATTCAAAATAGAATAGAAAAGAAAATGACAAGTATACTTAAAATATACAAATATAATTTTATTTTCATTTTAAGGTGGTCATTGTTTCGGCATCTAAGGCTTTGTCCATATTTGCATGCCTAAAATGAAAATAACTGTATTCTGAATCAGGTTGCGATAAACTATACTTTTGCCGATATATTGCAATACATAATCATGTGGTTCTCGTATCGATTCAAAATAAAAATGTCAAAATCTTTCAAAAACACTCGCAAAAAATACAATGGAAACATTAAATTTGGGCCAAATTGTTTATTACTTGTACTGAACATACACTCCCGCTCACTAGCAATAAACTAGAGAAACATTCCAAAAAATCTAAAAAATCGTCTTATCGAGATATATAACATTGTATCGTATCGTGACCCACTGTATGTATAATGATAAGTTAAAATAAAAGAAAAAAGTCATTCCAAAAACCGTACTGTAAAATAGTACTGTGAGTAAGTATTTGGTTCTCCCCAACACTAACACTGCAGTGATGCTTGTGCAAAAGGTGGCGCTGATGCTGCCAAGATGGAGGCTCTTCAGGAGGAGCTGAAAGCGACCCGTCTGCAGATCAACGAACTGAGCGGCAAAGTGATGCAGCTTCAGTACGAGAACCGCGTGCTGCTCTCCAACATGCAGCGCTACGACCTGGCGTCCCACCTGGGCATCCGCGCCAGCCCCCGGGACAGCGACGCCGACAGCGACGGCGGCCGGGATGACGACTCGCCCTCCTGCTCCGCCTCCTCCCCTCGCCTGCTCCCTCCGCACCGCAAACGGGAGGGTCCCATCGGGGGGGAGAGCGACCCCAACGAAGTGAGGAACATCCGCTGCCTCACGCCCACGCGCTCGTTGTATTCACCTGTGGACAGCCGCTTCATGTCCCGCAGCCTGAAGGAGCGCCAGCACATGATCGACATGAGGATGGAGGCCGAGCGGCTGGGGAGGACCATCGACCGGCTCATCGCGGACACCAGCACCATCATCGCAGAGGCACGCGTCTACGTCACCAACGGGGAGATGTTTGCACGGCTGGACGACAGTGAGGAGGGGGGCAGGTAAACTAAACCACTTCATTCAGATTAAGGTGCGTGGAATAAGATTAGACAAGAAAATCAATCACTGTCGACCAAGTTCTAGTTGTTTTTGGTTATCATTTACAAACTCAATGCTGTTTTTAGAGAAATGAATGTATGTTTTGACTATAAACTAAATATTAGAGCTGCACCGATACCAATAGTATAGATATAATAATAATTAAATAGAGGCACATTTGTTGGAGAGAGCTTTGATTTGGCTTAAGCCAATATTATAAGTCTATCTATCTATCTATCTATATCCTTTCCTTTTTTGTGAGCAGACTGTTTCCTGGCTGAAACATCATATAGTCAGCTATGTTCTACGGCTCAGAAGTTGTTCTGTAGTTGCTGTGATACCTGCTGAATACCACAAAAGCACAGTATCAGATCAGATTCAGATTCAGATTCATTTATTTGCCATTTGCAGTAAAACCACATTGGAATTATTATTTAGAATTACCAAATAATAATTTACTTCCAGAGTCACCGTCTCAGGCAGGCTCCTGGTCAGTGTGTGTGTTGTTTGAATTACTTTCACTAGCACATTAGCATTTAGGGATGATTCAACATATATGGAGCAAATGGCGATTGGAGAACGATATTAGAAATGCTAACAAACAGGAGCTAACCAAAACGGCAGAGGGGGTGCCAAAGGAACCACTACACCTAACAGAGAGAATAAAGAAGCCGAAGTGTTACCTGCTCTCTTACTAGAAAGAGTGAAGTTACAGAATGTTAATGTTTCAGAATTACAAAGGCAACTTTTGGATTCCCTGGGTGTTTGGATACTATACATATTGTTGCCATGTGCCCTTTTGAACTTTCTCTTACACATCTCCTACACAATAGGTCCATTTTGTATGATATTATAGCTGTAATGTAACCATCTGTAGTGTAATGGGGATAAATTGCTACAGTCAGTGCCTTCACTAGATTTGTTTATTACTGTGTATCGACCATAGACCATAGATTGGTGTCAGAAATGTAAAAACTGGATCAACATTATTCCTATGCTGACATATTGCCCACCTCTTTATACACAGTTAGTATTTGTTTCCTTGTTAAACAAAAAGATCACTTCTGCAGAATCCGGGAGCATGAGCTGTTGTATCGGATCAACGCTCAGATGAAAGCATTCAGGAAAGAGCTGCAGACCTTTATAGACCGCCTGGATGTTCCCAAACAGGAAGCTCAGCAAACGGAGGAGCCGCTGTCTGTAAGGAAATACTCTCATACTATTGTTTAAGTAGGTGCTAAATGATGTGCCTCAGGTTCTGATGTTCTTTTGTCTTCCCCCAGATGTTTCAGCCCATCATTCTGCTGATACTCATCCTTGTCTTGTTTTCCTCATTATCCTATGCCACCATTTTCAAATTGGTATTCCTTTTCACGTTATTCTTTGTTCTTTAAATTTGATTTTTCATTTTGTTATTTTGGTTTAATTTGAATTATTATATTTCTTTATTACACATCACATATCACGTACTACGCCCGTTCCAAGAGAGCAACTTTTCACTTAGATGCTTCATCATTAACAGAGATGTTGTAGGTGAGTGAACACTTACTTACACACATTGTAAAATGCATTACAAAATGTTTATTTTTCTTGGTGAATCATGGATGAATATGGGCAATGTTATATTTCCTGTTTCTGGGCTTGGCTGTAGTCCTAAAGGCTAGTATATAATGGCATCATGTCATATTACACCAACCCAAGTTAATGAAATGCTTTTCCCTAAAGCTAGAGGAGGTTTGGGCTGCCCCTCGTATAATTCACACTGTTGAGTAATCTCTGTGTATAAATGTTACATTTCATAACAGCGGTGTTTAACAATGGGGGTCTGCTTCAGCCAATGTGCTGATGTTGAGCTTGTTAAAGCAGCGAACCTGACCGTGCAGGGGCGGACTGGTCCACTGCTTTCATCCCACCATGGGATGTTTGACGTCACATATTAGAGCCAGCTGTGGACAGAGGCAGAGACGAAGAGGGGAAAGCACATTTTTATTCCTCTATTTCAGACTAAGATTGGCGCCCGCAGCTGGTTTCAGGCTGTAAACATAATCTGTTTTGTCTATTGGATAAATACCCAGGAGTTTATTTCACGACCAAAAGGTAGGTTTAAGACAAATTAGACAAGATGCATGAAGTTTGCTTCAATAATGATGTTTCTAACTTGAAGTCTCAAGAGTAGGCAAGGATAAACAAAAGTGTAGGAAAAGCACAGGAAAGGGTGCTCATGGTGTCCCTGGCCTGCATTCATCTGTTTAATGAATACTATCCCACAATTCATAGCATGCCTCGTGACTGTCATCCAACAGTAATAGCACTATTTTCAGACTTCATCAATGCAGTCGCTCTAAAACGGGTCATTTGACGTTTTCTACGCTGCACAATGAGCTACTTGGCCGAGATAATTCAGAGTTGTCTGATGTTGCAGAGTCTGGTGTCCACTCACTTGGCTCTCCTCACAGGGTAAGTTTAATGATGCGTGTTGTGGATTGGTGACTTTGGCTTTCAAAGGTGTGCGCACCGGGTCACGGCTTCCTGACGCCGCTGAGCTATGCTGCAAAGAAAATAAACTCATAGTTACAAGAGGTAAAAATATACCAGCGTGCTCCACGATATTTTGGGACCTTCTTCCATCGCGTTATGTGGTCCTGGTGTCTGTCCTGGTGTCTGTCTGCCAGCTCCGTGTTGTCGCCTCAGTTCAAAGCAGATATGAAGACTGCACACGGAGGACTGTGCAAAGAAGTGCGGGCAACGATGGAGTTTGGCGCATAGTTCTTCCTTCGGTGGCAGACATGAAGGTTACACTGTGGTTTCCCGTTGACTGCGACAGTGCAGCGAAGACAGCTGCGGTGGGCCAAGCAGAGGACTTGGTCGGCTTTGGATAAACAGCGCATGGAAAGCTGACTTGAGTTGACTTTATGTTCACTCTAAAACGATAATTGGAACTTGTACAGAAAAGTGTTTTTGTGAATTATTCACATACTTAATATGTTGCCTTTTGAGGCGTTTTGAGAAATGTGGAGTGCGTTTATGAATGGCTCTGGGCTGCAGGCGGGGGGCGGCGCAGGTGGCGTCCCGTCTCAAGGATGGGAGTTTGTCCCTTGCTCCAGGATGGACAGGGGCAAAGCCAAACACCGTAATCCTCTGAAAAGGATTTCGTCTCCGCCTACTGTCTTCAGTCAGATCTACGAGCAGCAGTTTCAGGCTTCAGGCGCTGAGCACGGAGCAGCTCAGTCTGAACTCAGGGGCCAGATGTGGCCCGGGCCGGAGCCCCAGCAGCAGCACGCAAGGCTCAAGAAGAAATTTGAGGAACTTAAAAAGCGTCACACTGAAGATAAAGACGAATGGATGAGAGAGAAAGAGTCACTATTGAGAGAAGTGGCAAACATACAAGTATGCAGCAATGTTAGATCAGTGCAATGCTTCTGTGTGGTCTTACAGTAAACCCTTTCTCATTTTCTGCTGTTTGTGTTTTTGCAGGGAGGTGAGAATAGAAGGATATTGCTGGATCTAAAGAGTGTTTTGGAGGAAGTGCAGGTGGAAGTGAAGAGAGAGGAGGAGAAGAGGAGTGAGTTACAGCTGCAGTACACCAGAGACAGGTGCTCCTGGGAGCTGGAGAAGGTGGAGCTCAAACGAAGGATTGCACAGGTAACTCTGATGCTCAGAGCCTTCAATGCATGTATTATTATCGTGGTATTTGTCAAATAGTTTGTTTTCCCTGCTTACCTAGTGAACATGAAAACTACCGTCCTTATGGTTAAGCACTGGCCTGGCCATTCAGACCCACACAATCCAACATTAAAGACTACCTCTTAGCTTACCATCAAGAAGATCTGTTTGTAATAGTTAGAAAAGAGATAACCTTGGCACCACAGTGCCTGAGTGAGTACTGCTCATGCTTCTCAGCACAAAGGTTGTAGGTTTGATCCCGTGTCGGACCAGGTTTATCTGTCTACGTGTTTCTCCTGCTGTCTGGCTGGATTCGCTCTGGTTTCCCTCACCAACCTAACATGTACCACAGTGACAGCTCTGGTCTGGTAGTTCTGACCTAGAACATTAACGTCTGGAGATGGGTCCCTGAGCGCTGCATGGTGGTGACCCTCAAGGATGGAAGAAGGAAGAAAAACTCTCTAAATGTGACAATAACCTTGCTAAACTGAGACTAATAGGCATTAATTCAGGTTCTTAAGTTCTTCTTGGTGTGAAAAGCTCTGTACTTCATTCGTGTTTGGATCAAATGATTCACACTGTGGGATCATTGTAGGAAATGTACTAGAACACTAAGTATGTAGAACTGGTATGTCTTAAGTGATTGCACAAACAGACCAGGAAAATGTGACTTGAAGTGAAGCCACAGAAGGCGTGGAGTAATCCATTGTAAAAGTTGTTTTGTTCGGCTACAGTTTATATGTGAGTGCATGTTTACTACAACCTTATTTTGGGCCATTTCCAAACCCAAAACATAGTTATTTTTTCTACCTCTCTGAAGCCCATCTGACTTATAGACATATGCAGATACTGTTATTTTGTAGAGGTCAAAAGTTAACTATAGGTGTGAAATATCACAGAGATGACAGAGGTCTCAAACTACTGCTGTGATTTAACCTGAAGTGATACATTCTAACAATACATGGAATATAATGATGGACTTCTTTATGTGTAAATAGCTTTATTCAACATCATCTTATGAATAATATTTACCCTTGATCCAAGTACAGGAGGATTTTGTGCAATAGTTTTTTCTCATAAGAAGAAACTCAGGAATGACACTAACCACAGTGATTACCACTCACACAAAACATGCATGGTCAGGGTATTTCCAGCCATATTTTTCTCTTTCAATTTTTACCAAATCTGCTGGCAGCTGATGGACATCTCACTCTGTTTCAGCTGTGACTGCCCTGTTGCCTTTACCTCAGCTCCCACCTCCCAGAGGAATGTGACTTTGTATACGGCTGTGTGCCCACTATTAATAGGAGGTCACTGACACAGTTCCCCTCGTATACCATGAGGGAGGGTGGTCTTAGTGGCAGTTCAATGCTTCAAGTTGGTAATAATGAAAAAGCACCTGCACATTTTATTAATATAACCATTAGTAACACCAATGTTTTTTAATGTGAACATCTGAATCTTCACATGTTGGAGGACAACAGCAGATGAATTGCTTAATTGACTGCAAGAAATAAGGTTACAATACACAAGTTTACATCAGAATGGAGGCCAACATAAATAGTACACCTAGTTTGTTTATTAAAACGCTATTTCTAGCTGCAGATTCTTCATCTTTCTTGTTTGTGTATTTTCTGCACTTGTTTACATGCACTTGTTTAAATAGACTGTGGACAGCACCCGTCATTATGCATATGTAATTGCGGATAGTTTTAAGTGAAGCCCTGCGCAGACAGAAAAGCCTGAGTTGTTTTTCTACACCATCGTTTTTACCCGAGGCCACAAGCAGAAATAGCACCATGACTGTGGCTGGGAAGAAGGCTTCGGTCAGTGTCTGCAGAGCGCACACTCAAATAACGCACTCTGGCCTGTTCATGTCAACAACAACATTGCAAGTTCAGACATTTGCATTCAGACCAGCTGTTTTTACCAACATCCAAAATGTACGTTTTGTTCCAGTAAATTTAAAATACACTTACTACAGATTTGAAGTTTGAATAGCACTCTAATTAAGAGAATTTCCCTCCATGCAAAGCCAAGGCTTGGCACTTTTACATCCAGAGTATTTTGCAACCGTGTCTTGCAAATATGGCAATGATAGCTGTTTTAGAGAAAGAAGTTGTAAATACTGCTATTGGATTGTGGCCATGTAGATTGTGCACAGACTTATTTTGACATGCCTGAAATCGGTTTTATCCTGAGCTGTATCCGGTGTTAGTATGAGACCTTTGAGAGTCTGCAGCCCTGAGCCAGTGAACTTTTTACTTAAGTTCAGGATATTTTCATGCCTCTCATCTCTAAACACTTCCCCGCAACGAACCCACTCACACTTGTCCCTCTGGCACATCATTCCCACACATCCTGCCATTCTCCTATTCCTCTTTCGAAAATACAACTTTGACAGGATTAAGTTTTACTCATTGACACTGACAATCCCTTCCATGTGTTAATTTGTTATTGTCTACATCTGCAGTTGGAATCCAGAGCGTGCTCTCGGCTGGTGACCGGAGGGGTTCAGTCAGTAGCAGGTCTTGGGGCTGGAGGAATACAGAGAAGCCCTCAAAAATATTTGGACGACTCGCTCTGCAGAGAGAGAGAGGAACAAAAAAGGATTTTGGCTGATACCCACACGACCGCTATGGACCTGCGTTACCGACTGGAGCACAATGAGAGAGACTGGCTACGAGAGAAGGCAGATCTGTTGGAAAGATTTGACGTGGAGAGAAGGGAATGGGAATGTCAGCTGAAGGATATGCAGAGGAAAATAGAAGAGGTAAATGTGTGAGTGGTTTCTTTTCTAATGTGCTCAACTCTCATCCTGTGATCACGTTCGTCATTTCACCTCCTTCCCCGAAAGTTTCCTGTGCACCGCATAAACACGTCACTCATCATCGCAGCTGCACGTAAAGAATGGGAAGAGTCTCATTGTTTGGTTTGTGTTGTTACATTTGGATGTTTTGGAGGGGGCAGGGTAAGTGGAAATATGGAAGTATGAAAATGAGACATTCTTGGCGAAGCAAGTGTATTTGTATGGCACAATTCATACACAAGGCAACCCAAAGTGCTGAACAAAAAAGATAGCATTAAAATCATAAATTATCATAGTACATTAAAAAGAAAGTCCCTGAAAATCCCTCAGTCGTTTTCAACCTGGATTTATCTGAGAGGAGGCCTGTCTCACATATTCAGGAAGATTGTTCCAGATTTTAGAAGCAGGAATCTGAAAAGCATGTTTAGTTCTGACTCCGGGTACTAACAGGAGTCCAGTCCCTGTGATCCCTGTGAACATGTCACTTATGTGTGAGGCCATGGAGAGACTTGCAGCGACCTGGCTTCCCACAATTATGTCCTTGTATTTTCTTACATATTTATCGCTTGTTTATTTCTGTTATGGATTTCAGTAGTCTTCTATTAGTTTTAGTATTTGTAGTCTTCTATCTAAACGATTACTTTTTAGATTACACAGTGGATAGATCTGGGCAATCTGGGAAAACAAATTAATCTAAATTTTTTCGCAAACTTGTGTGACAAATACAACTAACTTTGGCAAACTTTCACATTGAGTGAGGACACATAAGAGAGAAGCGGTAAAAACTGTCCTCCTAACTTCTCCTTCTTAAGCCCCTTTCACTGTAACAACTACATCATTATGTTTGTCAATGTTTTTATTCCGCTCTTGATCATTTCAATTATTATTTAGGGCTCCCTCTTAGCTAGTTTGTGCTATTGTGATTTAATATGGACTGCTATGATTATTATTCTATGAACTCACCATGTTGTTTTGTTTGTAGTTGTATTGTGAGGTGAGGACCAAAAGAGAAGGTGTTGGTGTGGACATCAGAAAGAACTATGACGAGACGGAACCCAGACTCAGCCGTTGTTCCAGCAGCACCGGCTCCAGCCTCCTGAGCAGCAGCAGCCAATCAGAGCAAAGATCAACACTGAGCTCTCACTTTGGCAGCAACAACAAGCTGAGCAGGGATGGTCAAAGTCACCTCACTGCTGGTTTCCTCACGGACACACACGCTCAAGTACAAGCGATTTATGAAGAGGCTGTGAGGTCGAGACGAGTCATCAATACAGACGAGTTGGATAATATCTTATTCCACGGATGTGCAGAGTCCCATATACCCACAGCCAAAGAGAATGAAAATGTCCAGAATCCAAGAGAAAATCCTCTGTGGACAGACCAGAAATATGGCAGTGAGAAGAAACGGAACACCACTGCTCTCAATGCTGTGAGTCTGAGTTTGTGTATGAGGTGCTTTTCAGTAGAAAGGAGGCTACAATATACCAATGTTTTGCTTAATTTTCTCAACAAAACAATTCTAAATTAGTAAATTTCCTCTTCTTCCAGGCTCTTAAGGAGATCGCCCGAGTCAGCGAGGAGCTGTGTAGCTACCAAGAAGAGATTAGGCAAAAGAGCGGAGAAAATAGGTAACAATGTACTAAACAGTTTACTAGACAGTTTTGTTAAATACAAGTATTCATTTCAAAAGAATATGTTCTGCATGTCTTTTTCAGAAGTCATCCAGAGCAGAGAGACTTGGGACTGCGCTATATCAACTCCAGACCAGATGTGGTTGAACCATGTGACCTCAATGAAATTTATGATGAGCTGAGAGCATTAGAACGAGAGCACTGGACATTGTCCCCTGAAAACACATGGAGACCACACTCTGGACCTGGAGCATCTTGGAAAACAAGTCTCTCTTCTTCTGAAAACCATCAGGAGACACTCAGTGGAGGGACCTGTTTGGAAATAGACTCTGCTGCTCCACCCATCCCTCCCCGCTCCTCGTCCTGGAATCTGAGCCCCCAACAAGACACAGATCCGAACATGCCAGAGTGTCCTATGACCACAGCCAGGAAATGCCACAGTCCCTGTGTGGTGGTGGACAGGAAGTGTACCAGCCCCTCCATTGTGAGAAAGTTTGAGGCTATGCTCCAGGAAAATGAAGGAAAGGTTCTGATTGATGGGACAGTATCTTCATGCTCTGTACCTGCCAACCAAAACTGTAATGTCAGCTGTTGCCATAGCCGCTGGTCCTGTGATGCCAGTAAGCTCACAAATAAGGTGCCCTCTTATGGGACCGTCCAGAAGAGCTTCTCAGAGGTCAATATTGTAACTGCTGCTAAAAAGATGGGCACGGACTACACTCTTACTGGTGCTAATTTTAAAAGTCAAGAAGTGAATCCCAAACCCCAGTCTGTGATAGAAAGACCTGTTCTCCTCTCCTCTCTGGATATGCCTTCTACCAGCTCTGTCTTGCAGAGCTCCAGGAGAAACATAACACTGGAGCAGAAAACCGCAGAGTTTAACCGGTGTCTCTTTCAGGCAGGGATGGGGCGTGAGGTGGAGGAGCAGGAAACTTCAGATCTCACCCCTTTGCTCTGCCAACAAGTGCTGTTAACAAGTGCTGACTCTGGTGAGGAGCTGCTTACAAGGGAAGCCTTGTTCCAACAACACTACTCTGAACTCCCCACACGCTGTTTTGCTGTTGAACCAGACCTCACCCAGTCTCTTTCCATCTCGCATATCATGAAGCAAAGCCCAGAGCCTCCAGCACAAAACAGATGTGATTCAAGAGATCAACCAATCAGCAAAGAGCAAGAAACCCATGATCTGCTGTCCAAAGAGAAGCATGCAGCACAATGGGAGCACAACACACAACCTGCACAAAGGCCTGAGGTCAAGCTCAGGAGAAGAGCCCAAAGCAAAGCGGCCACAGATGCTCACACCTCGGAGCGACTTGTGTCTGAAAATATGAGTCTGAGTGTGAGCTCTTCCAGCTCTGAGAGTGACCATGAAGAGGAGCCTCAGTCCAGGGCAGCAGTGACACAGCAGCCCTTTGCTGAGAACAAACAGAAACTGCAGCCAAAGCATGCGCCTCTGCCGTCTGACTGCTGGCGGACAGGGCTTCGAATGATGAATGAGCATCCTTGGAAACCCCTCACACTGGCAGCCTACCCACGACCCGAGGGCTCTCGTTCCAACTATGGAGCAGTGGAGAGGATCCTAAAGAATTATGAGAATGCGGCCAAAAGCATGAACCAACCGAATCCCGACGTGAGTGTGAGCGAGAAGAGTGAGCCGGAGCTGGACATGCTGGACATGGACTCTGTGCCAACTCTGTTCATCAGAGAAACTCTGCCCCGCTCTGCAAGCACTCACAAGGTCCTCGAGATGAAGGAGATTCAGCTGACTGTGCAGGTGGGTACAGTGCATTATATTCACTATTCCAACATAACAAGGAAATGAAAGCCTGATTAAACATCCACATTTTATTATTGAAAACTCACTTTAAAACTAGTAGTAATTGTTGGTAAGAAAAAATCTGTAGAAATGTGTGGCCTTGAAACAACTCATCTGTGGACTGTATGTCCTTGATGGAGGACAGTTTTGATGGGAATGTTGTTTATTTCTAGTATGTGTCAGCAGACAGAAACAGGCCAAAGCCTCTATTACATTCTAGGCATCTGGGGCATTCCACTGCTGCGAGGGTAACTAAAGTAATTAGCTTTGGCATATATAGTCTAAGCCTATTCTGTTACATTTCCTCTGTGTCTTGGCTTAAAAATTGCCTTTTGTTTTTATTGCAATCAAACCTTTGCCAATCTAGTTAAATCCCTTGGCAGACTAGAAGAACATTTAAAACAGTGATTGTGCTTGATAGTTATATAAGCTTAGATTTAATAGTATAATGTGTAATTCCAATTTAAATGTCTTATTACAGCTTAGGATAACATGTATTCTTTACTCAGGCCGCAATTTACCTAAATACTGTATATTTGTATTTTTCTTGCAGCTTTATTTGTAAGTGGTCAAAACGATTTTTTAACGAGCAGGAAATATATAATAACTAAACTATAATATTATTATCATTAAATCAAACACATTTGAACATCTGCCCTGGAATTGGCATAAATCAAGAACTGCAACTTGGTATATTTGATCGGAGCTTATTGCTTGTTGTTTCCCGTAGGATCAAGATGACTACAGTTGGAACTCATGAAACAAAATGTAATGTATCTGTATGGCATTGTGTTTACAGAATGGTGTGAAAACCCTAAATGGTAATTCATTTGTCTCTCCACAGAGAAACCAAGAGTCTTCCACCACATCTCAAGTTTTGAAGCCAAAAACCTTCTCCAGACCTGCGTGCCCGGCCAACCGGCGCCGACCTTCACGCTGGGCTCCTCTCTCCACATCATCTCCATCCTCCTCAAAACCAGCTGCTCCGCTCACTTTCAGCCTCCAAAAGCACTCTTCATTTTCACATTCACGCGCCTTTCACATAGAGTCAGTCATTATCTGATCCACCCAGAAGCCTTGAGTGAACCTACAAACTGTGAACTTGTACATACAAAAGACTCAAAGACGGAAGTGCTGTCGTGAGGATTTGACCAATGTATAATTAGAGAATGTGTTGAGTTATATAGAGTCGTGTTGACCAGAAAATATGGCTTTGTGTGTATGTGATGATCAACCAGGCATAATTTCAAGGAACAAACATATCTTCTGCATCTCAGTTTCAATCATCAAACTTCCTGAGCTCAGGTGTGGACTTTTAGCCTTGACTATTGTAGCCTTGCTGATCCAGTACTGTACACATTCTCCACTCCATATACAGCTGTCCACTCATCTCACAATCTCATGCAAATGCACAGAGAAAACGCAACATGATGTAACAATATTCAGTACATATAATGACGCTCATATCAAGAACTATAACTACTTTTTATGGTATGGTTTCTGCTTACAAACACATTTTGGTTTTAATATTTCTATCACAAAGAATCAAGCTGAATAAGACAATTTGGAGAATCTTGAATTAGATTTTGAAGATACATTTTCTCAACAGATGTGTGTATTACAGTACTAACTATATATTCTCCTCCGCCTTCACAGTACACTGTAGACCATAAATGACAAAAATGAATGGAGTTAGATTTTTGTATAACCGCACCACAAGTTTGGTTCTTTATTTGAATTTTAATTTATGCCAGTGATTGTATTATGTTACACATCACAGAAAAACATGTTTGTATTTGTTGTTTTGATCATTTTGACGTCTGTACTGGTGCATTACATAATAATTGCTGGAAGGCTTTTTTTGAGCGATCTCCAGTGATCACAATAATAGTGCATTTTCAGACTTCAGTGAGGATAATAATTAACTTGATGCCTTTGATGTTCTTTGTGTAATAAATATTCTCATTGTCCATCTACACTGCTGTTGTTTGTGTTGCTGCGTTGGTACAACATGGTGTGAACTATTTGTATCATATTTTCTCAGAATATCTCACAAATTGAAGACATCAGTCTCATTGCCTGCATCTTAATCCATGCCTGACATCTTGGTGACACCGTGATCTATTACATGGATGGCCCACTGAAGTTTGAAGTCTGCAACCCCACCCCAGATTTGACCTTTATTCTTCTTATCAACATTAACTCACGGTAAAAAGTATTCCTATCCCTCTCAATGACAAACAGACACACAGTTGTAATGAACTGTGTGATGAATAAACCCGTGTTGGCCAATGCCTTAGACATGTACTGTACATGCACTAGTGTAGTCTGGGATGGACATTTTACCCTCGACGTGAAACATGGCACCGACCAGTCTGACTGAAATAACTGTGTGATGTGGTTGTGGTGCCAGTAATCTTACCCCAGAGATGATATTTATACAAATATAAATATTGTCCTTGTGTAGTGACAACATGTTACACTCACTTTATTTTCTGGTTTCAACAAATTCGTACCCCAAGACACTAGACATCCAGATCCTAAAAATCACTGCTGTCAATCATAGCTGAAATATTTTGCAAACAGTGGAGTGTTTGGAGATATTGTGGATAAATCATGTATCATTACGGCACGGTCTCGCCTCTCAGCAAGAAGGTCCTGGGTTCGAATTCCGGTCGGACCAGGGCCTTTCTGAGTGGAGTTTGCATGTTCTCCCCGTGCCTGCGTAGGTTTCCCCCGGGTACTCCGGTTTCCCCTACCACTAAAAACATGCTCA
>JAPMNZ010866190.1:0-10148 GCA_029875035.1 Pomatoschistus microps
GATGAACATGAGAGGGGGAGGGTATGTGAGAGTAAATGAGATGTGTTGGAGAATCAGGTTGTAAATCTCCGGATGAGAGAAACCAGAGTGTAGCAGAGGAAACAAACTGATGACTTATTACTTCAGTCAGCCTTAAGAAGCCTTTAACCCATATCAGCATACCATAAAAGCACACTCCCACCAGGTTACTCATCAACGACACTATAAACCAAAGAATGTTGTATATCTGAAACTGTCTTATCTCGTTTGCTTTGCAGGCATTGTTCCGTCACTTGAGTTGAGCATGAATGCCTGTAATGTAAGTTATGTGAGCGCTGTGCAATGTGCTGTGAAGGCCTTGACTCCTGTGGGAGTGGGCCCAGTATCACTACATGGGCCCACTCCCACAGGTGGGAAACAGCACAGTGCACTGAAAGAGAGGAACTCAAAGTTTATCTATCCCACAGCTGGAATAACACATTCTCTGAAAAGAGGCTTTTGATAAGTAAGACACTCCCCCAGCTTTGGAACAGCTAATCAGAAAGCTGGGTTTGTTTTGGCGGTGAAAGCCTGCCAGGGAAGCAGATATAGTATGGGCAAAAGGGGGCAAAGTACACTTGCTATTTGTGTTGCAAGATCAGTCATTTAAAAAAAAAAAAAAAAAACTGCTGGAGGTTGTGTGACTTCTGAGTGTTTGTTTAAAGTGTCAGGTGCACAAACACCCAAAGGCATGAGCTCAGTCACAGTATGACAATGTAGACATTGGATTTAAAGAAAAGAAAAGTATAAGACAATAATTACCTGTTTCTCTCCTCTCTCTGCCTCAGCTGACACTATGTCATGGCCTCTATGTTCACTGACAGTACACAGGGCACAGATGCACATCTGGTCTGTCCGACAGAAGAGCTCCAGGGATTTCTGGTGCTGAGGACAGATCTTCCTGTCCAGGTTCCCCAGTTCATCCACCAGCTTGTGCCTCTTGAATGTGGCTGACTCATAATGAGGCTTCAGGTGCTTTTCGCAATAAGATGCCAGACAGTTCAGACAGGACTTCACAGCTTTTAGCTTTTTCCCAGAGCAGAAATCACATGGAACATCAGTTGGTCCTGCCACACCATTCCCCACTGAAGACATGACGGTCAGGTTGAGTCCACTCTTCTTGATCTTCTCAGCTACCATGCTCAGAGTGGCGTTGGGCCGCAACACAGGCCTCTGGGTAAATGTGATCTTACATTGTGGACAAATGTAAATCCCTGTGTAGTCTGCCTCATTCCAGTAGCCACTGATGCAGTCCATACAAAAACTGTGCCCACAGGGAATAGCCACAGGGTCCCGCAGCAGGTTGAGGCACAGAGAGCAGTTGAAGTAGTCTGGGGATGTTTGGTCAGCCATTGTGGTGGTGAACTCCCAACTGTGGCAGACCTGTGGGAAAGCAGTTCTGAAGCAGATAGAGGTTTTCGTCCGGTGCGCCTGGGAGCCCGCCTCTCGAGTGTGGTACAGCCTGTCACAGACAGGACCTACTTGTATTTCTGAATTCCAGAGGTTATTGATTGAAAGCAGGCAAGGTCCTCCCCCTGTGCTGTGAGTGTACCGAGCCCTGCCCAGTTCAGATAAGCAGGTTGAGCAGGGAGAGGAGGGAGAGGCAGGCAGGCAAGCAGAGAGGGGACAGCCTACAGGAAACACAGAGCACCAGGAACGTTTTAATGAATGAATGAAGTAAAAGAGCACAATAACATCTGTGCCAAAAAAGTTATTACATTTTCCTAATCATTTCTCTTTTATTTCTCTATTTCTCTTGTGGCTCATCAGTGGATGTGTTTCGGACACGGTCCTCACAGCTGCATTTCCACCTATTGTTATCAGACAGAATTGCCATTGTCTTAAACCGGTTACAGTCCGCCAAATATATGTTGCCCAAGGAATGTTAGGAACCTCCCTTCAAGCAAACAGATAAGCACTAAGCACAGATCTACTTTGATTTCAAAAGACCCTGCATTTTATTGCACAAACAGCCGTAAGACCGGGATGTTGTATTTGCCCAGTGACCTGTCAGACGAGAGCAATAACCTCAGTCATGTGACACTAGGTATTACACTTGTTTGCGCAGCATGTACAAATATTCAAATGCTGCAGCATTCCCTTTCAGCCAATGGCATTGCAGCTTAAGCATACTTAACACATGACTATTGTTTATTTTCCTGTTCATACTGTATGTAGTATGAAATTACAACTAAACCATGTTACCAGAGTCATGTGCTAAGGTTTACCAAACACTGGATACCAAAGAAACACATTCTGGTTTCTGATTGGATACTAAGCCTTGAGAAATATCCACATAAACGCCATGACCACATTTGTGCAACTAAAAATAAAACAGCATACACACATTTATCAGAAAAAATACATATTAAATTGTCCTTGTTTACCTCGAGTCTGGGAACACAGATGATGAGAAGTTGTAACAAAAAAAAATCATACAATTCTTTTATTATAGACGAAAGTTTGAGTTGTGTGCATAAGAATAGCTGACTCTCTGTTCTGCTCTTCACCCTGTGCAGCATGAAGTCTCAGCTGACATCACGGCCCCTAATTAGCATTTCAATCAGGTCAATGCCACTATTCCTCACCAATACTAATGCACCACTTCTATTTCTCTGCCACTTAGGATCAGATGAAATTCTTGGTTTCGTTCCAAGTTGAGTCTGCTGCTCTGTTTGAAAAAAAAAAAAACAGAAAAAAAGTTGACACAAGCTCCACCTGTTATCGGGCATTACTTCATACACTTGGTAGTTTCACCTCGCCATATTTGGTCAAGTTTCTGATAAGCAAGTTTTCCTTCCTTCCTCTAGAAGCAGCAGTGCTCAGTGTGTGCTTACAGATTAACTACCTGTTATTAGACAGAATCACTGCCATGGGAGCTGGGGAAAATGTCTTGTTTTCAGGATTTTCCAATGGAATTTGTCATTACACTGTCTGCCACTGCCTCACAACTGTTTAGTCTTATTAATGTTGATATTATACGATTAGTTCTAATTGAAATGTTACGCTTGTTAGAGATGCTGCAATTATCTCGACTCACTCAAGTTCAAGGTGAAGGGTCGGACTTTATAAAGGTGCAGTGAACGTTAAAGAGGCACTGTACTGCTGCAGTTTGGGTTAACGGCTGCTTGATCAAAGGAAACAAGGCTCCGTTTCTCTGAGAGGATGGAACCATAACAGGAAGACACCCCATTCGGACGTGTTGCCAGGAACAATGCTCAGGCAAATGTGTAGAAAGACTGCAACAACTCCAGATTTCTGCAGTTAATGAAAAAGTAAAAATGACAGTGAGAGTGGAAATGCCGATAACCCCATGGAGTAATCTCAAAAATGTTTAAATGCATTGGTTTAAAGCCCCAGTTTTAGCCAAAATATAAACTAGTACAATGTTTCTTCACTTTGAATGTTTTTATGGCTTTGAAAAAAGTAGAGACATGGGTTCTAACTGTAGTGGGCTTGCTCTCCACAAACCCGACTTGTACTTTGTTGTATGTTTGTCTGTGCATGCAGCATATAATGGAAACCGATTTGTATAAAAAAAAACTTATGAGTTTGTAAAAGTAGTACATAATACATACATGATTCAGAGGAAATAATTATTTTAATGTTGTGGAATTGAGCCAAAACAAATAATTTTGATATTTTAAATCCATGGAATCAGGATCCCAACTCCAGACATGTAGATCCGGCTGTTTAAATCATGACCTTGCAACATGCAGGAATATTCACATTTCAAACCCCAAGTTTCAGTGCGTCCCAGTGTGGGAAAGTATGAAACATAAGCTCAAACTTCAGACAAATAAACGGCAACCGCTCCAGAATTAGTTTTCTTTCCTTTTTTTTTTGGGTATTTAATTTCCTCTTTGTTTTCCCCCCAGCATAGCTGAATACACTGTACCTGAGAGCGTAGAAACATCATGTTATTGCAAAACAAAACCAAGGAATGTTTCAGGTCTGGAAGTTCTGTCTTTTCTGCACCCACTTCAGTTATGTAAAACAATCTTTTATTTATCATAACACGATAGATAATAGAAAACATGAAAGAATGCCTGTGGTAACAACCCGTTCTTCAAGATAAAGAGTGAGGTGATTTGTACATTTCTGAGTGATGATGTGATGTGATCTAGTGAAAGCTACTTTGATACTTCACACTAAAACCACAATCATTTCAATAAACAGACAGATCTATATATACTATTATATTATACTAATTGAACAAGAACTATGTGTTTCAAGATGCTTGAAGGTCCTGTGGTTATTGTTAAACTCCTGCTAATGCAATTACACATTTACATACATGTACACAAACATAGTTTATGTACAAAATCTTGTTGTTGACTATTCTTAAGCATGTGTGATAATATAGGACTGGAGATCAAAAGGGATGGTACAGTCTTCCTGAAAATGTGAGCCAGGCTTCCTCTCTGACAATGTTCAAATCCAGGTTAAACACAGTTCTGTTTAGCTGTGCATACAACTGAGGGATTTCATCTTTACTCTTTTTAATATACTGTGATTATTTATGTGTTTAAGGCCGTGTGTGATTGTTTCTATCTTATTCTGTTCAGCACTTTGAGTTGCCTTGCGTATTTGAATTGTGCTATACAAATAAACTTGCCTTGTCATGGTCAAATCACTATATAAAACCAAGGCATTATCATTATATTGTTATTACCGTTATTGCAGTTTGGATCAGGAGCCTTTTTTTTCAGTCAACAAATGGATCATCTTTTAATTACATGAACAATAAACATTTCTGCTGAAATATCAAATGAAGAACATAATTAGTTTTGCAGTGTAGTGTTAAGGGTGTCCACAGAGACCCTAAAATGCCTGGCGCTGTTGGACTTCTTCATGCTGGCTCTCGCACAATGGAATATTTTAGACAGGCTTTCGAGGCCCTGCTATTATCTGAGCTATCAAGTGTAGTTGCATTCCAGTCTCCGTTTCAGCAGACCTGAAACTGCACTATGGACAAAGTTTGTTTAGTCAGGTGCTTTGAATTGTATATTTCTGAAGTGGTGAAGTGATCTGAATGCTGCTTTTCTAATCTAATCTTTAAGTTACTGCACTTCTGACTGTACACAGATCAGATCAAGAACTTTTGCTGCGCACATATAAAAATACACTACAGCAGACACTGTATGAACCAGTCATTGTTGTAATATTATCATTTGGAAGCACTGTTCTAGTATTATGCCACTATGATTATGAAGTACTACATCTGAGCTATATGACTCAGATACATATATTTTGCCAAATTTCGACAAATAAATCGAGAAGTATAGAATGAAATATAGAATTGCAATGCATGAGATCCACCAATTTTTGTTTCTATAAATAAATAAATGATTGTGGGAACAACAATGAGTAGTAATATCTAACATGCACACAATAACACAATTCTACACAATACTGTCATGTGGCAAAGAGAGGGATGTGAGAAAGCTTAGCTCCAGGGTGCTCAAAACAGTTTCTCTCTTCTCACATATTAATCAAAGACCAATAGAAACCCCACACACATCCATTATCAAAATCAAGAGCAATGTTTGCATTAGAATAACATTTCATTCATTTTCCTCTAATGGAGGCTGGTGCTTTGACCTCTCCTTGCCCCACCCTTGTTTTACTGGTTTCGGCTTAACCAGTTTAGCATCTCACTGTTTACTCTATATAACTTGTGCCTTGTCATTCCTCAGATCACTTTGCTACTGCACTCACTCGAGCCACTTCACCTCTTTGCTGTCACAGAACTCAGAAAGTCTCCTGTTTTTTTTGTTTTTTTTCTCCATGTCTTCAGATCAGGAAGGCTGCTATCTCTGCAAGGAATACCTCAGGGATCCAGTGTCCATACCCTGTGGACACATCTTCTGCTCACTTTGTCTTAAAACCTACTGGGACCACGCTGACCACAGTGGTACTTACATTTGCCCTCAGTGCAGAGTCACTTACAACAAGAGGCCTACCCCAAGACGAGTTTCAGGCTCAAGACACAGCAGCAGCAACAGCAACAGCATGCAGCGCAATTCTGTTGAATCCTACCCACCGCCTCCTCCGTCTCCGGACTACAACTACGCTGGTCCCCAGGATGTAGGCTGCGATATTTGTGTTGGCAAGAAGCACAAAGCCATCAAGACCTGCTTGATGTGTCTGGCCTCCTACTGTGAAAAACATCTCAAGCCTCATTTTGAGTCAGCCACGTTCAAGAGGCACAAGCTGGTGGACGAGATCGGACATCTTGACCGTCAGATCTGCCCCCAGCATCAGAAGGGCCTGGAGCTGTTCTGTCGCACTGACCAGATGTGTATCTGTGTGCTGTGTACAGTCAAAGAACATAAAGGTCACGACATGGTGTCTGCTGAGCAGGAAAGAGCTGAGGAACAGGTAAGCAAGCCTTTACGCAAACACACAGTATTTGTGCTCCAATTTGTGCTCCTGAATAGTTGTCAAATGTAGTATTAATGTGTTACTGAACAAAATGTCAATAAAGTGTATGTAAGTGCATTGAAAAAACTACGTATTAATAAAAATTAACGTTTCTCTTTCATCTATTGTTGCAACTGACGATAGCATCACTGTCTGTCTATGTAAAACTTTTCACATAAAAGAGACCAAGAATTCTTTATTGATCCAAAATGAGAATTATTCCAGCACTGCAGCTTCAAGAATCCAGATCAAGATACACACACAGACACACTGTACAATCCACTAAATTAGAAATCAAAAACCTTACATGGTAATATGGTGTTACGTCAACTAAATGTCCAACTTAGAAAGTAAGACCTGTTAATCCCGATGGGACACACCCACACTTAACTGCACATACCTTTAAAGTATGACAAAAATATATTGTTCAACAAACATATTAATTCTGTTGTTTTATCTCCTTAGCAACGATTGGGCGGCACCCAAGCCGAGATCCAGGAGAAGATTCATGATCGGCTCAAGCAAATGGAGGAACTCAAACAGGCCGTGGACGCACTGAAGGTTTGTGCCAGCATAGTTTATCACACAGATAAGACCAGACCAACCACTACACCACATTCCTTCATGCTTTAGTGATGACGACAGCTTTTGGTGTGCTAGTAAAAAATACACCTTGTGACACAGTTGATTGATGACACTCCCCATGTTTCATGTGTAGAACTCAGCCCAGAGAGCACTCCAAGAATGTGAGAAGATGTTCAGCGACATGATGCGCTCAATCGAAAGAATGCAACAGGAAATGGCCAAGCTGATTTCAACCAATAAGAGGGCAGCACTGAATAATGCAGAAGGTCACATGGAGAGATTAAGCCATGAGATTTCAGATCTGAAGAGGAGGGATAACGAAATCACCCAGCTTTCCAAAACTGAGGACCACATCCACTTTATCCAGGTAATAAGCTCTCCACAAAGTACAAAATGTACAAACCAAATCACACCTTAAATTTAATCCAGTGCAATATGTTTTCTTCAGTCCTACCACATGCTGATTGCACAAACAGAGGCTGAGGAACTGCCGACTGTCAGTGTCAACCCCTACTTTACCTTCGGCCCAGTTACAAAAGCAGTCTCTGAGATGAAGCAACACATGAATGAATTTGGAAATGATGAACTGGTTAAAGTGGCAAAAACAGGTGACTATCCTCAACCTTTTTATTGTTCAGGTATGATAACAGAATCCTGGTTTATGTTTCATTTTTCTGTTTTCAGTGAATAAAATGACCTTCTGTGAACTTGATGATGCCAAGAAGAAGAAATCCCTCAAAGCTGAGGCCGTAAGAGGTGAGTTTATTGATTCAAGTCAATCTAAAGGATTTAATTTTGATAGCGTTTTTCAGGCGGCGTTTGCAAAGCCCGGGAATTTCCTTTGTTAAACAGCTTTTGTTAAACTCTGTCTGTTTGGACGGAGCTCAAGCAAGAGAGTATTCATTAGGGCCTAGTTTGGGGTCCTTCAGTAGCTGCATGGTTAAATGTTTACTTTGATTAGGAAGTCAAACTGCTGGTGCGTTTACAAGAGCACATTCCACTATAATGGACTCTAGCTCAGCCTATTGGTGTAGAACTGCCCCAGACCATTCAAGCGACCACAACGTTAGTTTGAATAATGGGAGAAAACGTCAACAATGTCGCTGACTACATTTTCATTCTATTGCTTTTGACAGCCGACGAAGCCGCCATGTACAAGTCTGTGCCAGTTCCGGCTCAAGAACCTCAATACAGGGATGACTTCTTAAGATGTAAGTTTTTAGTCTTTTAGAGCCTCTCCTATCTGCCAGACCCTTTGGCTGACCACAATAATGGAACTATATATCTTGAATTAGACCCATTAATGTTAATAAAAGGTAAACACTTGTGGCATTGCAGATCATAGATCGGACAGACATAGCCGACCGCGGCGGGTGTCCCATCAACTGTGATATGCCGAAGACACACAGGTGACATCCAATTCCCTAAACTTAAGTCACTTTTTTAGTTCAGCCAGAGGGTCCTTTCTTTCAAGTTTCCGTCTGAAATTAGTTAACCATCAAACCCAATGTAAAGAACGAATGTCAAAACAGAATGACCTTAAATGGGATAATGGAACAATTGTGCTCTTTGGCAGTTTATGTTTAGTTTTCCCATTGAAATTTGAGATGAGTCTTTCAAAGCAAGTAATCCATTGTTTCCTTCATAGATGCCTGTGAACTCAATCTGGACCAAAACACAGCCTACAGACAGCTCTACTTATCCAAAGGCAACAAAAAGGCTACTTTAAAGAACGAACCCCAGAACTACCCTGACAGTGCGGCCCGATTCGACTCACTGCCCCAGGTCCTGTGCAAGGAACCCCTCGCTGGTGGAGCTTACTACTGGGAGGTGGACTGGAGTGGAGAGGGAGCGGCCATCGGAGTCACCTACAAAGGCATCAAGAGAACGGGCTATGGAGACGGCTGTCGCATCGGCTACAACCGCAAATCCTGGAGCGTCTTCTGCTCTGACAGCAACTATGCAGCCCGTCACAACAAAGATCAGCAGGAGATCAACGCACCGTACTCATCCCGTATCGGTGTGTTCCTCGACCACGCCGGGGGTACTCTGTCCTTCTATACTGTGGGTGACACCATGTCTCTTATCCACCGCTTCAAGGCCGCCTTCAGTGAGCCAGTTTTTGTAGGCTTTTGGGTTTGGTATGGGTCTGCAATCAGAATCCTCCAACTGTAGTGTGATAACAAAACATGTACAGACGATTTTTATCTTTTTAACAATGTAACTGATCCTATGTTACAGTACGTAATAGCACAAAAAAAAATCACAAATAAAATGTGACTTACGGTGTGTGAAGAAATGAGCAGTACCCTTTTATACTTACGTAACAATGTATGGTAAATGTAAAATGCCTTTTGATCACTGTACTCCTTATGAATAAAAATGTATGCTTCAAATTTACATCATTACAGTCTTATGCCTATGTCTTTTTTGACAGTCTTATGACAGTCTTTTTTCTTTTAATGACATCTTGATTTGTTGGGTACTTCCTTATCTTGTAAACATAAAAAGAAATGCAGCATGAATATTTTTTTTCGAAGAGTTCTGCTCCAATATATACCAAATGAAATATCATAAAACAGAATAACCAATATGTATATAAAATGTGAAATGCATGATGGAGATTACTACAATAAATGTATATTGGAAACTGGTAGAGTGCTACTCCTGTTGAATGATTGTCATATATGGAGGTTTATTTGATTGCAACATAATGAGAAATATTTCTCCAGGTAAAACTCAAAACACAAGTTAAATGTCTATATCTGTTACTACTATACATTTACTATAGTATGCAGCAAGGTGAAAAATAACATTAGGCTTATTCAGGCAATAATAAATAGGTAGTACCTATTTGAAGAACAGACCTTTGGTTATTCAATCACTTTGAAAGGGTCTGGACGGGATCACAAACTCAATTTATCTGGGGGGTGCATGAGGTCAAGTCTGGGTTAAGCTGGGCCGCGTGTGCAAAATATATTAGAGCAAACTGATCTATGAATATGCAAACATAGAATCAAATCACTAAAATTTTACACACTATTTTACTTTGCACAGGACTTTAGCTCCTGGATAAATATAATATATTTCAAACTGTGCCATCTTTTCATTATATAACA
>JAPMNZ010866270.1:0-14122 GCA_029875035.1 Pomatoschistus microps
ACATGTGATTTGGGCAAGTTCAGTTAAGTGCAAGACTAACAAGTGAATTGTACTAATGTTTATTCCATGTCATGGCATATTTAAAAAAATAAGGAAATTTTTTCTTCTAAACTAACACAAAACAAAACAGGTTAGAAGAAGTCTGATCTGCAGAAGCAGAAAATACTCATGTAATCCAATAGGAAAACAGCAAAGTTATTTCAGAAAGACAACAGAGCTCCAAATCTACACATTATTAAAGAGAATAAGTCTTTCAAGTTTGTTTGATTTCTGGCATTTCTCCAAAGAGCTTTCTGAGGTTTTGGATGAGCTCTGGGCTGTAGCACAATTCATGAGCACCTTAACTGAGAAAACAATACACCAGACTGCAGTTCTACACAAGAAATACAAGAAAACTAAATAAACACTACAATATACAAGTTAACACTGAAATAATACAAGTAACGATAGTGAATGTGAAATCTCACACTATAACTGATAGAAGCTATAGAGACCCTTCTGAAAGACTTTCAGGTATTTGCATCAGCACTTAAAAAAGTTAAATAAAGTTCTGAAAATCATGTTTTTTCTATTTAGTCTTTTTGAAAGTAAATAGTATCTCGGTTATTCCTGCTAACAAGGATCTTTAAAGTGGCTCTTTTTCCAGACTTCTATCAAAGCAGGGTAATACTAACATGACTAATGCACTGCGAGGATAGACGCCACCCTGACACACAACACTAAGTGACTCTTAACATGACCTTTTGAGTCCACAAATAACATCTCAGTTTGCTCGGTTCAATTTATTCAACAAACATGTGCTCTAAAAGGAAGTCTTCTAAAGTCAATAATATTGAACATTGAACAGTGGTGCAGTTTTAAAATATGTTAGAACTATTTTTTGATAGACTAGGAATATTGAATAGTGCCATGGGGAAAATGCTAAAAGTATAAATAATTATTTCACGACATAACTGGCCAACTGAAGCATGTGGGTTGATACTTACGGTCTGTCTTTCACACATCTGATGGAGATATGCTCTTCCTCCCACAATGACTATCTGAGCATTGCGTGGAGTTCTCAGGTAGGCTGCCAGCTGCCTCTGCGTGGAGCGGTACCAGCACACATAGAAAAAGATCTTGATAATTATGAATACGACCACAACTCTGAAGAGAGGACAGGAGAACACAACAATGTCAGTCTTGTTGGATTATCATTACATTATATCAATATTTGTATGCAAACACACACTTACATGTACCAGTACAACTCCATGGCGAGTTCAGTGACCTCTCATTTCAGTTGCAAAGTTCACTGGTTCTCAATAAATCATCTGTTACAAAAAGTATTTTATAATTACACATTCATATTTACAAAAGGATTGTTTCAGATTGTGAAAGTCCACTTTGCAAATGACTAAACTCACGTGGGCATAAACATAAAATTAATTATTTATTTTACTGGAGGTAGAGATTTTATTTTGGTATTATTAATCATTAATCTTGTGCTGTGTATTCCCCATTCCTACTGCTCTGTAACTTGTGATGCAACAATGACATTTCCCCGCTGTGGAACGATTAAAGGATCTCTTGAACTTAATCGGATTCATTACACCATTATAACATGATAATGCTATCTTATGTCTATGGTCGATATTGCAATAAAACTAGAGATAGAAAAGATGAATTAGTTCTTCGACGCACACAACACCGTGAGCTACTTACGTTTTGGTGAAATGTTGAGTTTAGCTTGTACCGTGTGACATCTTCTTGTGTTGGGAGTAAAGCTGGATCTTTAGCTTGTGTAGCTAGCTAACACACACTTACATACACAGGCCACAACAAAACAGATGCTACTCTAGCTAGTTAGCGTTAGCTCTGTGCACACAGATATAGCATTTGAATGAAATTCGTAAGCATATTGAAGAGCAACAACACAGTAGGTTATTACTCGTTCAAAATGTAAACATAATCCTCTCTAAAAGACCACAATAGTTGCAGAGCGAGTTAGCGCACGCTCGTTCAGCAGCAGAGCTGTTTCTTTTCTCTGGCTGAGGGGGCGGGGTTCTGGTGTTATGGTTACGTCACGTGCTTTGCGCGTGACGTAACCATAACACCTTTTTGGGCTTTTGTCTGTTGTGGTTGTTACACATGGATCTATAAGTATATGGAAAAAGTGCAATAATTTTAATACTTCTATAATATATCTAAGATCCAACATGATCCCTTTAATTTCTTATATTGCAATTCAACCTGTGACTGACTAATAATATAATGCATCCATGTGACAAGGAAAGTTGCTCACTCATCATCTGTGCTGCAGTTAGCAGGTTTTCCTGCTACTTCGTTTTGAATTTATTTCTGTTTAATGTAATTACATATAACAAGGCATGAACATGTTTAAGTGACATTGTAAATGTGTAAGCTCGAATAAATCAAAATCACAAAATATCACAAATCACAATAATCCCTGAATGACTGAGAGTTACACACACATAAGCACATGATATTATTCATTAAAATAGCAAATTGATATATGCCATACGATAATGCTTCGAAGCAAGACGTTTGTGGTTTCGATTTCACGTCCAGGCCTTTCTGTGTGGAGTTTGCATCTTCTCCCCGTGCGTTGATTTTCTCCAGTTTCCCGTACCTCGACAATACACAATACATACGGTGAACGAGTGCGTGTTTAGCTACAATCCGGAAAGGTCTATTCATTAACATGCGCTTTCCCAACCAAATAAATAAATACACATTACTATAGCTCCATCTAGCGGTGGTTATTGTGACTAACATTAACAAACCAGTAAACTACAAATATTGTGAAAAAGATAAGGAAAATGTAATTAAAACCTTTTATTCATTTGACAATGCATCAATACACAAAATAACGTACTAGGCTAACGATTATCTTCCACAATAATGTTTCTTCGTGGGTAGGTGTCTACTTCAACAACAATATATCGAAACTCGTATCTTCCAGTTTCTGGATTCTGTAATAAAAATTCAAAAAAACATGTGATTGTACAATGTCCTTGAACGTTATTTTAGTAATAAGTTTAGTGCTTTAGAATAACACCAGTGTACCTCTTTAGATTCAGAATGAACTGTTCCTTTAAGTCCAGGTTCAGAACCTTCAATGTAAAACTTGAGCCTCAGATGCTTCAGTCCATCCTTCATAAACTCAGAATGACTAAATTAAAAAAGGGAACCTGTTTTAATGTCAGCGAGGGAAATATAGTAGCTGTGATTTTTAATATTCACCTGACATGCTGTCTTCTACCACGACGAGTACTTTCACCGTAACACTTGATTGGTTCTCCAAATGCGCCAATCACCTTCAAAGAAAAAAACTCTCAATGCCAATTGTAACAGTTTTGGGTCGTTCTCAGATAACTCAACACACCTCTGGATTTGACTTGAGTAAGTTGAAAGCTTTACCATAAACCTTATTTGGACTGGAGGTTGAAAAAAGCTCCTGGAAGAGCACATACAGAAGCCCCCCTAGGAAATGAAGTCAAACAGTGAGGACCATGGAATAAACAGTAAAACATTGGTGACTCAGAAGAGTGAGCAGAGTGAATGGTTCTTATCACACAGCACCAGTAAATGCATTTATTTCTGGTTTAAATCATTGTGTGTTTTATGCAAGCAACTCACCTGTTTGTGTCAGGAAAATAGGACATGATTTTCAGTTATATATAAAAAAAAAGATTAACGCTCACTTTTAAAATCACAAAGGCCTAATATTCAATCTGTTTTAAACACATAGAAAATAATTCAATCATTATCTAGTAACACTCCCTAAAATTGCATTGTCAGCTAATAAAAAATGGTTGTGGTTTAATCTCCTGGGAATTAAAAAAAAAGTCCCTCATCTCCAAATCGTATACGTTCTGGGATGAATCAGCACTGGTTTGAACTGCAATCTCATGAACAGAATATGTCAAATAAAAAAAATATAAAAACGTTTTGTGATTTTTCATTCATTCTCCCTCGACCCTTTTGCTTCATTATTCGTTCATACACCTCGTTTTCAGTGAGGGACATTGCTAAAGTTCAATAATGGGTCATTCTTCAGTCTATTTAAACATAGCCCCAGACGCAAAGAGTAAAAAAGGCCAAAATGACAGCTTCACAAGTCACTTGGATATTTTCAGTTTTTTTAAGAGAATATATACAGGGAAAGGTTAAAACAATTGTGGATTGTGTAAGTTACCTGTGACACCAAGCCCAATCAGTACAACGATCAAATATGTGAAATCTCTGCCTGCGTCTTTGACTGTAACAGAGACAGGGTTAGCAACATGGCAGCAAAACATATAGATTTGACAGTTTACCTTTCTGTGCTGCAGAGATGTTGGGACTTCCTCTTTGAAACTTGGAGATAGACTTGGATCGGCTTTCCTCACTGCTATTTTTATTTCTGTTGGCACCTTGCACACAAATCCCTCTCCATATAATAGTCTGAATTGGACAACTCACTGTGCAAAAAGCCTGATCTGTTTGTCTCTGCAAGGACACTCCTGAAGCTGTAATGATGCCCCGGTTTGTGTGGCTAAAAGAGCGAAAATGTGCAAAATTAAGCGACTTTCTCATAAGCCAAGACGATGTAAGAGGCAAGTGATGAAGTGATTTAAGTATGTGTGCATAAGCCATGGCGATAGCTTTGTGAGGGGCTAGCTTGGGGAGTTAGCTTGAGACGTGCTAGCTTTGCAACAACTGCTAAGAAATACTTAAATTTCTCTACAAATAATTAGACACACCATGGCACAAGGGTAGTTAATAACCCGCGTTCACCTACATTTGGCTAATAAACCACATATGAAACTATGATATGGCTCTACTGTGACCCTGACAGAAGATTAGCCGTCATGTTTACAGGGAACACGCACCACGTGACGCTTCGCAGATGGACTATGGGAAATGTAGTACTTTATCTGCCTCTTCTTCTTTTGCGTTTTTGGTAGAACTGCATCGTTGAGCTGGTGTATCTAACTTTTATTTTTCATTAACATAGAATTTAACAAAAAATGTCATCGTAAAAGTTTAATTTGATTCATCATAGTAGAGAACATTTTATATTTTGCATTCTTCTAAGGAGGAAGAGCCCTGTGCTCCTCTTTTTCATTTTCCTGACTGAAAAAGCGCTGTAAACCAGTGATGGAACCAAACTGTTTTGAGAGCAAAGAACAAGTTGGTTGGATTTTTTTATCATGATTACAATCACATGACACAATGATCACCACAGAACACCAAATCCATTCTTTTTTATTAAAAACATTCGGTCCAGCATTTCTTTATGCAAATAACTAGAAGCACCACAAAGCAAAGAGATCGGGACAAGAAAAGTGTACAATAAACAGTAATGAACAAAAGGTTAGTAGCTGAAATAGAAACAAACCCTTTACATATCGGGCACAATCAGTCATGTTTCCGTCAATCTCATTAACAGTATTGTCATAAAACAATATTTAAAAAAATATAACATAATAACAAATCGTTTAGGCTATTGATAATAATAAAATGTATTTCTTTTTTTTTCAAAAACCTGATGATTTCTTATCGTCTACATTAAAGGTATTGTAAATTTCTTTGTTCAACATTTCAATAATTGCAGTCCCATGGCTCATCGCTCCTGAAGCCATTTCATGATATACGTATCTGTGCTGTCCCATTGAAACAAGTCATCACAAACATTCTACAGAGGAAAAGTTCATTTGAGATGCACATTCAGAGAAATTAGGTCTAGCTCCGAGTGCAGTCAGACTTGGCAAGAAGCAGAGGAATGTTGCACCTGTCTGAAGTATCTGCAGGAAAATAAAGAATACTATTATTTTAAAAATGACATTGTGACCATTCTGGATGGACACTGATTCATGTCATTTTATATTTGTTGTAGTTGCTATTATTCCAGATTTACTTTTGTGTGCACTGTCCCAAAAGTGAACATAATTCATTTTGAAAAGGGCAAGAGACAAAACAATACCAATATAAAAAAGTAATTTGTATTGGTACAAGTGAAATGTAATATTTAGGCAAATGGTTCGACATAAAGCAAAACTATGTCAAGTGTCAAACTCTTACTGCCATTTTCACTCCATGAATGAACTAGGATTGAAACAAGGACAAACATTCAAATGTAGCTTAATCATGTTGTTCATTTTAGGAAGTAATTTAGACATTTAGAAATACAGCTTTATCATTGTACTCATTTTATAAAGTGTGTTTCAAATCAGCCTTGAAATTTGTCACATTTAGCCCTAAAGTGCTAAAGTTAGTTCCAAAGATCTCAAGTCACAACAATCAGAGAGATGAACTAGGATTTTCATTAAATAATAAAAACAATAGATACAATAGAAATAAGCCATGAAACAGCATGCGGTCAAACTATGTAAAAGATCATGTCTTCAATTGTAGTAAGAAGTTGGGTTTAATGAAACATGCATAATCCTCTTCACTTTCAATGTTTCAGCCTGACAAACATGTTTTAATAATAAATAGTGTAATGTTCTAATAAAGTGTGTCCGAATTGCATGCTGGGGAATTTGTGTGAATGAAAAACCATAAAAAGTCCATTTCATAATCTAAACCAGCAGTTCTCCAGAGCATTGTAGCAGCAGTCATCAGTCTCTTTGCATTTAGTTTGTCACACAGGTCTCCAGAGGTCAGCCTCATGCTGGTGAAAATCCACGCTCAGTGAGGCCCGTTCGTACTGATCCAGGATTGCACTATTCTCAAGAAGTCTATGATGGAGACAATGCAACACAATGTAGAACAAAAGCAGACACACACAACACAGCATTAGAACATTAAGAGGCGTTAGTAGCACTTCATGTGGCTGCCCCATCACATATCAACAATATGTGATGATAACACTGTTACATCCTACTTTCTGATTGAAATATGATTGGGCAAACACATCAAATGGTACACAATATGAATAATATGAACACTGTTTGCAAAGTGATATGCTGAATATGACTTTTCATGCAGGGGTCAAGAACTCACAAACACATTGCACATGTATTAAAATGTACTATATTCTGGAATTGTTTACACAAGATCTCATTGTTTTGTGCTTTAACACATTCTTTAATGTAAACAGTCTAGAAGCAGAGAAGAGAGGTTACATGACTGGACAGTCGAATGAAAAGGTCCATGCCCATGAACACATGAACACACACAGTATGCAGAGTGTCCCCTGGAGTATGAGGACATGCAGCAAACTAGAGAAGACAGTTCTAACAACAAAATCTGCTAAATACAAGATGGCTGCAAGCAAGAGACCCATCTTGGTAGACAAAGAAAAAGAAAACAACAGAAACAAACTCTGCAAATAATGACTGTATACAACAACATATAAACATGTGGACTGTTGAATAAGGGTGCTTACCTTGAGATTGTCTCCTAGACCCTAGTTGTGTTGTACTCTGATTCATGTTTGCTCAAAGAGCCAATGAGGCAGAACCTGCAATGTCATGGCTCTTTTGTTTAAAATCAAAATCTTGTTTTGCATTGATAATGTGCTTCTAAAACAGTGATGAATTGTGCATGCAGACATCCTCAGTAACACTGCATAGAACTACATGCAAGTATCTCCAAAGAACTTGCCATAATGCTGTCGGTAAACAGTTGTAGGTGCAGATTCAAATACAAATCAACACCAAAATGATGCAATACTGCAGTTTTACATTTTGAATACAACTGTCTCAAGTGCTGTGCAAAGGTCATATCCTGAGGCACTGATTCAAGCCCTTTATAGTCGGTATAAGACTGAATATGACAACATATCTTTCATTCAAACCTTAGTGCACATGTATAATATACATTTCTATAGTAAACTGCAGCAGATGAAGCTGGACATGTTCAACATGTTTCATGCAAGAAGGGGCAAAAAAGTGCATTTTAGCCCTTTAAGTATTTAGTAAGTAATGGCAATTAAAGCAAAAAATAAGCTTGTTAATTTAATTCAAAATTATGATTCAAAAGCTAAAATGGGAGATAAAAAAATGTAATCCACAAACTGAACCCTAAGGTAAAGTTGTTTGATCAGAAATCTATGGATACTGACCGCTGTACGGCCTTCTCGTGGCGTGAGAGCCGGTGGCTGGTGGTGGGCACTTCCTCCATGTCGTCATCCAGGTCGCAGCCATTGTCTGCTGCCTCCTGCGAGTAGCTGTGCTTCATCACCAGGATGCTGCGGCGGTTCCCTGCACTGGGCAGCAGGGGGCGCACTGACATGGGGGCTTGTGGCAGGTCCGTGAGCAGAGTGGCCTCTCGAGTGCTGAGGTTCCCTCTGCTGCCCCTGCCGCTCAGCGACAGCTGGGAGAAGTGCGCTGACCCCGGGTTGGAGGAGCCACAGTGGTGGTCGTGGACGCACCTGGACGAGGCTCTTCTGAGGGCGTGGTAGTTCTCAAAATCCTCGGCCAGGTCCACCAGGTCTGCAGAGGCTGCAGCAGCTGAGGTGGTGGAGCGTAAAGTGCACAGCTCGTAATGGGGCGGCTCAAAGACCTCCTGAAAAAGGGTGGGGTCAAAGTCCTCGCGCCGCAGGATGTACTTCTTACGAGGCTGTTTGATCTGAACGATGACGGACACGATGAGCAGGATGAGCACGATGCAGCAGGTGACGCCGATGATGGTGCCGTTTGTGTTGTTCAGGTTGTCCAGGATGTTGGCTTTTCTCTTCTCTGTTAAAACATAGTTACAGCAGTTGTAAATCTCCTTCTGTTTTCTTTTGGTGAACCACCTCAGCTTTTACATTCCATTTGCTCAAACATGAGTGATACTTTATTTGTATGGCTCTAAAATATATCTCTTCAAAAAACTACTTGGTAAAGGGAAAATTGTAAGCCTTTCAAATATCTTTTTTTCCAATTGCACTTAATTGTTTTTGCAAATGAACTGTTGAAGTGTGTTTTGAAAAATGATCCTTTAGTGTTGAGAATTTCATTTCAATATCAAGTAATGAGCCAAACCATTTGAAAAACATCATTCAGGTATTTCAGAACAAGCCTGCTCTTTTTCAAAGCGATTAAATCCTTTCCATCAATGGATCATGGTTTCTGGTTCTAAAGGTGTTGAATCATCCTGACAAATGAACCTCCTCATGCAAGGACTCGCAGTCGCTGCACTTGTTCTGGTATAATATCCATTAGATGTGACATGGTGTGACATTTGCATATTGCATGAGCGAGCCCCAGCACTGATGAACCGAGCCAAGCCTCCGTCACACAGAGATTACATTCAAAGGCACAGAAAGAAGGGGATCAACTCTGACATTTGTCACTAATGAGGACAAATTTGGCTGTTACAGGAATGGAGGGTAAAGTGTTGAGACGCCACACACGCAAAACAATATCATGAAATGTTTTGAACCTGAAATGAATATGAATCTTGGGAAAAATAGATTAAGATTAAGATTAAGATAAAGAGATCCTTTATTGGTCCCACAGTGGGGAAATTTCAGTGTTGCATCACAAGATAATAGGAAAGAGGAGCACACGGCACACGTTAACTGAACAATAGCTGTCCTAAATAAAAAATAAAAATAAATCTCTAACTCTAGCATCAATAACTCTATCTTGAAAATAATAATAGATGTAAAAGTTAAACATTATATTTAAAGTATGAAAAAACAAAAAACATTTGAATTGATGATGTGTTGTGTTTCAGCCTTCCCCATACAACAGTACACACAATTGTATATATGTGTATCTATATATGTGCTCATAGGCTTAGGGGACCAATCTGTGTGCAATAAGGTCCTAGGTTTGATTCCACCCCAGGCCTTTCTCTGTGGAGTTTGCATGTTCTCCCCCTATCTGCTCTGATTTCCTCTGGAGGCTCCGGTTTGGCCTACCACTAAAACTAAAAACATGTACAATAGTAATAGATGTAATATTAAAACCTCCAGTGTGTTCGGCATCTCGCTTCTGCCATCAATGTGTGTAGAGTGAATGTAAACACTGCTACAACAAACTTGCAAAGCGCTTTGTGTGACCTTTGTCTGTGAAATCTGCAATATAAATAATACTTACTTACTTACATACTATACCTACAGTAATTGTTATAATAGTGAAGGAAGAGAAGGGAGAAGGACGTGTAAAATCTCACTTTTATGTTCAAATCCCAATCAGAAAAAAATATACAAGAGTGACACAATTGTTGTTTACTTTATGCGGCGACATCATTAAAATCCAGCGCAGGTATTGACGTTTGAGGTCTAATCCAACAGGCCCCGGTGGAGACCTTAAGTTATGTTCTTGAAATATGGTGATGGATGGAGAAAGGTCAGGCTACAGCAACGTAATTAATGAGAAATATCGGAAAGCGGCCGATCCCCTGGAGTCTCCGTGCATCTCTGTGAGAACCGGACAGCAAGTTAGAGGCGCAGATAAATGATGAGGACGCACAGCAAACACTGGGGATCAATGTATGGATCTAGAGGATTTAGGAACTGTCCACGAGAGACTGTCAGCAACACAAACTAGGACAGCATTTGACTTCTCTGCAGAATAAAACAGGATGTATAATGGCATTGTTGCTGGAAATAGGGCGAATAGCAGCTGTTTGTCCAGTTTTGAGTTTTATAAATGATGATTAGATTTGGGAAATAACTAAACTAACGTCTGGGAATACAAACAATACAAAAAGAACGCATTGTGCCTCATCTGTTGTTCATTATTTCTATATTTAATGAAGGAGTAAGCACTAATAGTAAAATGAACATGGGCATTATCACACACTATAGTAATGGCTGCCTGACGAGAGGATTCATTATTCTTACAACAATTAATCTACAATGCTATGTTATAATGGTAATAGTGGCTGAGGATTAAGTAGAATGCGTACATATATGAATAATGATGAGTATGATGAAGGTTTGTGTATACAGTACATGATGGTGTTGTACATGTGTGATGCTGTGTGTGTTGGCATTTTGTTATGTTTTTATTTCTTCTTAGTTTGGGACTGGAGATTAAAATCCTCTGCCTCTCTATGTCTCATATGGGCTTCATATCTTTGTGCAATTTGTGTTCTTAAATCTGCCTCAAAACTCTTTTCATCGAATAATATTACTACTTTTTGTGCTTTTGTTTAAAAAAAAAAAAAAAAAAGATCCTTTATTCGTCCCACACTGGGGAAATTTCAGTGTTGCATCACAAGTTATAGAACAAGAGCACACAACACAATAAAGTAAGTAATAGTAGCTACTTACAACAAGTGAATATCAAGTATAGCACAATTAAGTCTCCATCTTAGCAAAGTATATATATTATGTATATTCTAGTGCAAGAAATTGTTTTTTTTTTGCTCAAATCTAGCTTATTTACACTGTATTTACAGATTTACAGATACACTGTCCCTATCAAATACATGTATACATAAATAAATGAAACATGCTACATCTAGTGGTAAGCCATAGTCTGTGTCGCTGTCCGTGGTGCTGATATCGTCTAATACAATTTCAAAGTTTTATCTTGACACGAGTGGTGACAAAAATATTCCAAACTGCAGTCTTACCTTTACATTGGTTCTCGTCCCAGGGGTAGACGCAGTTCTGCATCCCATTACATACCAGTGTGTTGTTTATGCACATGTTACTGTGACAGAAGAAGGCATCAGCATCACACGGAGCTACAAAAAATAGATTATAAAAGTTAGTCGTTGCACATGTTCAGTTCAATGTGTATTCTGAACATAAACATAAGTATAGGTGACATATGAGTTGTGAACTTGTGATAATCTGTAGGGTTCCATATATTCAAAACCTCAAACACGGCATAGGTGAGGTGACCAAGAGTTGCTTTTGCGCCAGTTTTGCCCGAAGTAAATCTGCCTGGATGTTCCTCAGATCTGCCCTGATCCCCCCGAAACCATCTGTTCTTCATGAATTTTCATCCTCATCTTTTTCTCTCCAAATTTGCAAAGACAACTTGCGGATTTGAATATTTCTGTGTGAGGAATTCCATATACAGTCATGTTTCTTTTAATAAATAACACATCCACACAGAATTTATAACTAAACCTAAACCAAACAAGCAGAGAAGAGCATTTGCCCTCTAAAAGATAATAAAGACATTTCCTTTTCAGTGTGTGGAGTGGTCATAAAGGCAGCTCCGTGACGCTATATGCTCCCAAGTATTATGGCCCTGTCGTTTAAATGCAAGGTGCCCTTCCCTTTAACTACCAATAGCACTAATGCACACGTCGTCTGATTGGCCAATTCATTTTCCTTTGAGAGCCAATCACACAATCATTTTTCACAAATCCTCCAGAATCCATATAATTACATGTTTTGACATTATTCTAAAACAATCAATGTGAGTGTTGGATCGATTTTAGAGCAAGTGGATGTGATGAAAGATATTCAGTATACAGGATGTTGTGACTGGATATTGACACATAAAACCTATGTTGAGTGCTTGGTGTAATATACAAAACTTGTTCAAGAGAGTGGGATTTCAAATGATTAAAAGCTTGTCAGTGTGAGCGCTAAGGCATTCTATAGAATTAACAGATTTTCAATATTTGGCCATAAACACGGAGAAAAACGACTTCTACTTCCAGCACTCATGCAACCATAACGATACTACTGCACTACATGTTAGACACGAACAAAATAATAAAATAAATAAATAATATATCATACTTTTATAGTGCTTTTTTGGACACTCAAAGATGCATTACAGAAGAACAAATAAGAAGCTAAGAGTAAACATTTAGGGAGTTTAGGGAGTTTTGAAAAGGTGGGAATAGGGTCCACGGAAGAAAAGACCACATAATAACTTCATCATTTGCAACAATCTTTTCAATGTTTTTTTTTCTTAATTTGAGTATGATCCCTGTAATTATTGAACTACTTTTGCAACAAGAGATTCTCAGGCGGTGCAGTTTACCATTGTTCACTCATGTAATGAATCAGTAATGAATCTCAAACCAAAACCAAAAGTCAGTTTTGCATCTGACAGCTGACACACCAGTATTTCTCTCTGTGTGTTCCTTTTACTTGCATTAAAACCCTCCATTATGATGCGCAGCAGGATCCACAGGGGGGCGCCAGTTCCTTCCATTAGTTCCTCACAGCTCACCACGGGGCAAGACTAGTCTATTATAAGAAAAATACTCCCCATAATCTGCTTTCAAATGAATTTAAAGACAGTTTGTGATTAATGTGCTCTTTCGGGTTGAAGTGTGATGCCTGGAGCTGGACTTTCTTGACTAAACGAGCAGTTGATGGGGGAAAGGAGGATTTTGACGTAAAGTGCCAGTAGCGATGCAAGGGTCATGAACTTTTAATTGAGAATGAACACATGGGAGCTTTTTGAGGGAGAGTCAGTAGATTAGAAATCACTCTCTAAATGGACTGAGACCGTATTCCCAACATTAGTCCCAGGAGGGGGAACAATTTGCAAAGGATTGGAAAGGATTACATGGGAATGGGAAGAGGAAGACAGTACGCCAAACATTATGCAAGTACTACATGGATATATCACCAAAATAATCCCGGAAATCCAACTGATTTACACTACTAGTCTGACCCAAGATTATGAATGCAAAGAATACGACCAGGCTAACATTCAAGAGACACTAGCGGCATATTGTAGAGAGCCACAGGTGCAGACAACACCTGTGTACTTTGTGAGACAGTTTTCACAATGAGTCCTAATGCAAATCCTTTAAGTCTTTTTATGTCCTCAGCAGATGCCGGTTCCCGTCGGGGCTGCTGGCTTTTAGACACAGCTGCAGAGGTTTTTTGCAGAGGAAGAGAGAGAGTGTTCCCCAAAACATCTTTACAGGTGTTCGAACCTTTAGCTGCTCTGGTTGGTACAGGACCTTTGGCAAACCTGGGGATAGTGCTCATTGATCATTTTGTAGAACTAAATCAACTCAGAAAGTCCAGCAGTGGGTCGGTCACCAATGATTTAAGTTGACTGCAGTTCTGACACTAGTTCGTATGTGTTATTGGGCAAGACACTTCTCGTTGCCTCCCAGTGAACATCAATGCAAAGAATGTGTATGTGAGAAACAATGCAATGTGATTAATGGCATATCAACACAGATGGATTTTGAGGTTAATACTAATGAATGACGATGTTACAGATCTAAATGGCAGAATGTTTTGGTCTTTCTATAT
>JAPMNZ010866311.1:0-12745 GCA_029875035.1 Pomatoschistus microps
ATGCATGGATCAGTCACACACTTTGCAACATCAACCAGTTACTTTAAGGCAAGTTAATGATCATGTATGTGTTCAAATGAAACATAATATTCCATGAATATATGGAATATACAGCAATACAATTCATTTACACATATATAAGTAAACCCTGAAGCTTTAGCCTCCAGATTATGAACTGTCCAGTTCTATCAGTCTAAAGTATTGAAGATTGTGTTTAATGTGTATCTCACACCAATTACTTCATTTGAATATAAATAGAAGGAAACATCTAAATAAACACATGTATGGATTGGGACTGTGGTGACAAGATCTTGTCTTATGCCTATATGTTCACTCTGGGAGATTTTTCACCTCTGCGATGTGTCGTGATGGGTTTTCTGAGGAGTGGGGGGGAGGGCCAGATGAGCACAGTCTGTGTGTAATCCTCCTGCAGTGTCCCAGATGGCTTAGTGATGGCTGACAGTGCAGACTAAAAACAATCAGAATTCTCTATATTGCACTGCATCTTATGTCTCACATCTTTCTCCTCTAGATTCTTCAGCCATTTGAGATTAATCTATTACAATGATGTCCATCCATGTACCCATTTGCTTCTCCACATCAGGAAGCATCAATACAGAGGCCTCCTGACATGGAGAAGCAGCGGCTCTACTCCGAGCTCCTCCCGTGTAACTAAGCTCCTCACCAAATCAGCTCAGCTGGTCTGCGAAGGAAACTCATGTGGACCACTTGTACCGCGACCTTGTCCTTTTAGTCAATACCCAAGTTCATGACCTTTGCCTTTCTACTCAGCTATTGATCCTTTAGAGGGAAAGGCACCTGTTTCCAGTCAAGCAGCATGGCCTTGGATTTGGAGGTGCTGGTCCAGAAAACTGTCCCAGTGCATGTGAAGGTCCTGGTTGTTTGGAGCCAACAGGACAACATCGTCTGCAAACAGCAGAGATGAAATCCTGTGGTCCCCAAACTGGACTCCCTCCGGCTCTGAAATGTTGTTCATCAAAACACTGAAGAGAACCGGTGTCAAAGAGCCTGTTCTGACAAAGCTCTGACTTCTACAGGGAGGGCGCTCAACAAAGGACTCCTTACTCCCAGAGAACCCCCAAAGGGCATACGTGAACACAGTCAAACACCTTCTCCAGATCCACAAAGCACATATGGACAGGTTGGCTGAACTCCCATGATCACGAAACATTGAATTGTGCTGCATAAACATGTTTTGATTGACACTAACAATACATCAGCGATATTTAAGCATTTGGGTCCACATACTTGTTTTTGAACTGAATTCGCTCCAGCTCCTCTTTAGTCAGACCAAGGTTTATTCCAATTCTCTGCCAGTCTTTCCCGATGCGGAGAGAGATGTTCAGGAGGTTGGTCTCAGTCAGGTATCCACTCTCAGGGTCCCCCAGGTTTAGAGGAGGGTACTGAGGCTCTTCCATTATGTAATTATTTTCAGAGTTTAAAGCCTATAATTGGAATCATGGTTGAATGATAAAAAGATATGCCTATACAAAACATATATATTGTAATACTCAAACATATATAAAGATATTACTGGAAGTCTCAGTGGTAAAGTTGCCAGCCATTGACAGTCCAGGCCTTTCCTTTTCCTCACCACTTCCTCCGGCAAATTCTTTGGAATATCCCCTCTGTAGAAAGACACCTGGGACAGAACAAAAAACATAAGAGAAACATTTGAACAATGACTAAAGCAATTAATTTAAACTACAAGCTATGCCAAGATATTGCAAAATGTAAAGTGAGATGTAAAATTACAACCTTAACTTTAAAGAATCTACCAGATGCACCTTGTCCTGACCTTAAATGGTGATCAGTGTGGTCAGTATGATAAAAGAATTGTGTCTACAGTATAATGTAAACCAAAACACATCGTTTAGTTCCCTCTAGTGGACAAAGTTCTTTACTTTTACATAATTCAAGTTTACGTTGTAGACAATGATAAACATAAGACTAAGATAAAGATAAAGTTTACTGCAGAATTGTGGCTGTTGCATTGACGATTATAGCTGTTACCTGCCCCCTCACTGGCACCACCTGCCCAGCCGCAGGAGAAATATACACTTCTTTGAGATTTTTCAGACTTGAGTAAAACACAAAACGCAGTCTTCCTCCAACACAATCTGGGCTGTCTGGAAAAATCATAAAACACAAGAATCTAACAATAAGTCATGACGATAAATGCATGCCAACGTTGACCAAATATGAGTTAAAATAAACGCAAGACCTGTGCTGACGTCCAGGCCTCTTTCAAAGCCTGCAAAGAACTGCTCTCCCTCCAGCAGGTCACACAGGTCAGACGGATGAGGTCCATCATACTGCGCTAACAAAGCCTGCACTCTGCCGTCCACCTGAGAATAGTACGCCATTGTTTCAAACTCGTAACAAATACAATGGGAAGAGCGTGTCCTGGGAACAAAGTGGAGACCTTATCTGTGGGCAAACACTGCAGCAGGACTTGGACTGGGTCTGTTTTTTTCTGCATTACGAGAAACTGGACTTTGAATTGCTTGAGTCGCTGGTAGACTTTTCTGACGACTCCGCTAACACAACGCTGGGTGGTGTACCAAAGCCAGTACCTGCAATAGAACACAATTCATAATCAATATTAATTTGCAAACGACTGAATATCCAAAATCTTACAAAATGTACCATGAAAAGTGTGTTATATAAAATATGGCGAAGAGTTGAGTGATTTCTAAGTGCACTTGAGGTGTGATGTCAGTCCAGGTTTGGGCAGTGGGGTCTCCATGGAGCAGATGCAAACAGGCTCGGTCCACGGAATGACCTGCAGATTGCAATTTAAAATATGAGTTTATGATGAAATTATAGTATTTGTAGATTGATCTTCACGGTGTGTACCAGTAACTCCATCTGGCAGGGGAATTTGAACTTTCACAGGTTGAAGAAAGTTGATGTTGGGGGCCTGGGAAAGACAAAGCAGGGGGCTGGCAGAAGCTTGAGGATCACCACAAAGACTCTGAACTTCAGATAAGGAAGCGGGAAGCACCTTCAGAGACAAGATTTCACTTTTTCAGTCATCAATATAGTGTTAACATTACTACTGTAGATGTATGTGTGTATATGTGTATATACGTGGGTATGTATAGACAGTATATGTATGTATATTATATTTCATTATTATCAATATAAGTACTATTATTGATTTTTTTTTTCTTATTTTGTTTAACCGAAGTTGAACCATACCATCTATTACTATTTCCTATTATTATTTTTTGTATTGATTTTGAGCACAATCTATTTTGTTTGTTATAATGTAAATTGGCTGTGTTCAAAGACCATATAGTAAAACAATCAAATGACTACTGAATTTCTCAAAGAGTTTACCTGTAATGTAATTGTCCGGACTTCTGAAGTGCAGTGTTGTGGAAACGTGAGCTTAATGCTAGGATCTGAGGTAGAGACCAGAAGTGCTCCAGCTGCAGAGACAGAACAAGTGTCTCTCACTGGACGAGACACAACCATGAACCAGGAGAACTGCTGGACAGAGCAACATGCCAACTGTGCGTGGATAAAGAGAACATAAAGGAAATTATGTCAAACTCAAAACTAAGTGTGATCAAATCCAGTAAAAGAAATGGAAATGGAAAAACAAAGAGCTCAGTAGCAGCTCCAAGTCCAGTAGTCATTTCATAAAACTAAAAACTGAGAAGCTAAATTCTATTACTCCCTATGTTGATAAACATTTGTTGTCTATCAGTTCTATGTTATTACTTAAACCAATATCCCTTCAATTTACTAGAGGTATGAAGAGTTTTCCTCAAAGAAAGTTGTTCTGTAGTTACCTCAAAATAAATGAAACCCTTGAACCCAGTTTGTCATAAATTAGCCCAGGTATTGAAACCCAATATATTGGTATTGGACATGAAAAAGATGGATCAATGTGTCCCTAGATAAACTAGAAGAAGTCATATTACCCGGACAGGACGTCCACCAGGATGACAGCTGTTGCTTATGCTTCCCCTCTTCAAAACAGTGGTCAGAAGACTCCATGACTGCCCATCAAATTTCTGAACAATAATTTCCTTTTTTTTCGAACGGTGATATGGCAAGCGCACTTCGATAGGCTGTAAAAACATGTTGTAAACTTTATTTCAAATATTCATAAATATTAAGGCCTTTGTTACCTTTAGAAAAGCAATCCCATGAGGGCTGAGTTCCAATGGTCGACTTAGTAGTATATTATGATCTTCAAGATGAACCCATTTTCTATCTGGCTTCATCCACAGCCACTCTAATCTTGTGCTTATGAGAAGGCACCCAGGGGGGAACAGCAACTCTGCACCCCCAGGCAGAAACACATGACATCCAGCAGATGGAACACAGAAGCTAGGGAGCAACAACCAATCAATAACCAAGGAAAAACAAAACAAGTAAAAAATATAACGAACAGATAAAGTGACGGTACCTGCGCTGGCCATAGCCTAAATGTAGCTCTTCTAGTTTTGGTTCTTTGTGTTCTGGGAGTCAATGAAACAAAGGAAAAGAAATATGTTATAAGATACAAAGATAAAACTGTAAAATATGTATCCTGAAATTCTTAACCATTGATTACCAGGTGAAGGGGAGAGGGGAGAAGGTGTCAAAGGTTGACCCAGTGGATTGTTACTGCTATCTATTTTCAACAGAGGCAATTTGTTCAAAGACGGTGGAATCACACGGAGGTCATTGCTATTGATGACAAGCTCCCTGAGGGAAAGCAGCAAACCTGGGCAATAGAGAAAACAAATGTTCTTTATTATTTATAGTGCAGAATATTAGAAAAAAACATCAAAATGGCAACTTGTTTTCAATGATAACACCAATGATTGCCCTAATACAGAACCTACCCATAGTCTCTGGTAGCTCCTTAAGTTTGTTGTGCGATAACTCAAACTTAACCAAGCTCTCAAGAGACCCAGTTTCATCAGGTAGAATGTGGAGAAGGTTATATGAAACATCCAGCGTCTGCAGTGCTTTTAGCTGACCCAGACTTTGAGGCAGGGACACCAGCTGGTTCCCCATGAGAGAGAGGAAGGTGAGCGAAGACAGCTGGTCCATGTCAGGGGGCAGAGCCGAGAGTCGGTTGTGGCAAAGCACCAAAGAGGACAGAGCAGGAAGTTGGAGGATACAAGATGGAAGAGAGGATAGCTGGTTGAAGGAGAGATCCAGGTGTGTGAGAAAACAGAGTGCAGACATAGAATCGGGTAAAGCAGAGAGCAGGCCTTGCAGTGGGTCACCCTGAGCATCATAAAAACGGTGGCCTAGAAACACAGAGAGACAAAGGTAAATCACTGACAGTTAAATTGTGCTTGGACAATGGTGGGGATATTTTAAGTGTGCCCACAAAACACACATCAAATAACAGTTTATGTCTTTTTTTAAGCCAAAATATGACAGAATTGTACAAAATAAGAACACAACAAGAACATATTTCTTTAAATATAAAATGCTGCTTTTCTGAATTTGAGTATTTCTGAACTTAGGCATTCGATATGGCATTCTCTAAGGTTCAGGAATAGTTCCAGAGCAATTACAGCAGCAATAGAGGCTTTTTTGTTTCCCTTGATTACTTTTCATCTCATAAAGTTGCCCACAGGTAAAGACTCACACACCATAAATAAATATAGTACAATACCATAACTATGCTAATTTATATCTGTGGGTGATCTGAAATCAAATTGAGTTTCTTTTAGTGTAAGAAAATTAAATCCAGATAGAAACAGAAAGTCTTGTAATTGTGACTTAAAGAAAAAAAAGAATAAATACTAGCCCACATCTGTTCATCTGGTTTTGGGTCCAAGGACTTTGTGAGAGACCTTGGTGTCATTATTGACTCAGTACTAATCAATCATGTCTCATACATTGTCCTCGTCCACAAAACATTTCTCAAATCTGTTGATTCTAACAAAGATGTTGAAATGTGTATGCATTTGTAGACTGGATTATCGGTACATGCTTAAATCAATAAAGCACTCGCAGCGTATTAAACATAGTGTGGCTTCAATCTCATATTACACCTATTTTAAAATGATCTCCACTGGCAAATTCAGGCCCAGATTGACTTTAAATCCTACTTGTGTATAAAGCCTTCTGCAACTTGGCACCCCATACATTTCTGACTTGATAATACCTTAAAAGTCTACATCTGAATATTCTTGTTCCTTGATTGAAGCTGAATATCAGAGAAGCCGCTTTCCCCCACTATGGAACATTTACTTGGGGCTTGAGGCTAATGCTTGTTTGTATTTCCTATCCTTAGATTGTGTCCTTCTCTCTTCAAAGTATTTGCGTGATTTGTTTTTTTGCTGCATGACTAAAATGTATTTTTCTTCTTCACCTCATTAACTATTGGTTGCCAATGCCATATACATTTTGCTATGACAACATAGATCAAAAGTACACTGGTCACTTCACTGGACAAACGTTGCCCTATGGTTACCTCTGATGGCCAGAGAGCGTAGTTGTGTGAGATGTGGGAGGACTTCCAGAGCTGCTTCTGTCCCTGACTTCTCCTCAGAGCCCAGTCTCAAGTATTCGAGGCCTCTAAGTTGTTGTGGGACATAACTCCAGAGTATGGGAAGTGCTGCTGCTCCTCCTCTGTATACATCCAGGGTCAGTCTGATTTCACTCATTACATCAGTGATATCCACCGATGGAGGCAAAGGAGGAGAGAGAGATAGGCCAGAGCTGGAGGAACCAGAGGAGAGTGAGGTGGCTACATTCTGAAGGTTTGAGGAGGTCATGGAGTGGTCCAAGCTACAGGGAGAAGGAGGGAGTGTAGCAGAGGTCTCCTCTCCGTCAGAATCCTCCTCTTGGGCATCTGTATTTAGTGATCTGGAAGTTGATTCCATGATTCTCGATAAATATTGGCACAAGTATGCCAGTTATTCAGCAAATGACTGTTTAAAAGGAGGACTTTTGACATATCGTGTGCTGTCAGCTGGTGGCTTGGTCTGCACCCTCTTCTTCCAAAACATTTGCCCCTTCACTCTCCATCAGGACTGTAAATGAAGCACACATAACATCATATGATTTGATGGACGCACCACTGCGTTATTACAGTGTAATGACAGCCCCTTTATAAAAAGCCCAAACTAACACAAACTCACCGCAACAACTGATTTGACGGTAGAAAGGAGACACATCACTGGTCAGAGCAAGTTTAACATGACCATAATAAGACCGTAAGTAAAGGTTCCCATCTGGACTTCCTTGTTGCTTCTGATTTTGAAGACAAAGCGGCACGTGATGGTGGTGTGTTCGTTTAGAAATTCAGCTTTTACCGGTGAACACAAATGACCATTTTGTGTTCAGTCATCGTTATTCTTTACAGACACCGCCTCTCCGGGATGAGCTTTTCATCATATTCAGTGCCGCCCTTCCAGCGCCGCCAAAGTTTCACTTCATGGCGCGATGTTTGTCGTTCTCTTTTGAGGCCACTCTGGGGCGCTGTAATACAGTCCATGCCTTAGGCCCATAGACAGTAAATATTAGTCTAAAACATTTGAATATAACGCTTTACAGATAATTAGTTCATTATCTTTTTTGTTTACATATGTGTCTGTCTTACATCACCTTTGCTACACTATTCCAATAATTTGTATCTCTTTTTCATTGACACTGATGCACTTCCAGCCTTTGTCCCAGGCCGACTATAGAAAACACTAGAAGCATTGCAGTCATGTGTTCAGCTTGTGTTGTTGACATGTTGATGAGAGAAAGCGGGGAAAAGAAAATAACTGTTAGTTAGAGGAGGGTGTTTTAGTGTCGCGGGTTGTGATTGGTCAGACTATTACTCAAGAGCTCTCTGATTGGTCAAGGCAGTTAAACATCACTCCTTATTTATTCATTAAATAGAACAGCGTCAAAATAAACAACCAAATTGCTGAGAAATTATTTAAAGGCCGAATATAAGCATTTGGTTGGATATCGCAGCTTTTGAATACATTTATTTTGGACGTGAATACGAACCCAAATTGAAGACTAAATTCTGAAATAAGTTTCCCTTGAATTGTTGGGAGGTCTAAAAAGCAGCATGTTTCCTCTGGACTCGCCCTGGAACATCTCTTTTGCGGGATGCGGGTTCCTCGGGATCTACCACGTTGGAGTCGCCAGCTGTTTGCAGGAGCATGCGCCTTTCCTCGTTCAAAACGCCCGGCACATCTATGGGGCATCTGCAGGGGCTCTCACCGCCACGGCCCTGGTCACTGGGGTCTGCCTTGGTAAGAAAGTTTTGTGAAAATATATTCACAACATAATTAGGCATTAAAGAGATTATAATCCAATGTGATAAATTTCTTCCTGCATAGTCTGTTTAAACCAGATTAGAAAGAATAGTCATGGTAATACAAAATAAAAACAAAAATAAAAATTGTGAGTCTGACCTCATCCCAAACCTACTAATCTAATCTTAGCAAGACTAGAGACTTTGGCCTTTCACCCAATCAATACCTATTCCCTTTTTAACTTGTTCTTTAAAGCAAGGGCAAACTTGAAGTAAGTTATGTATGTAATGATGTAACTAAAATATTTAGAATATAGATTATTTTTTCCTATTTTTCCAAACTCTCTGATGCAAAAATATTGGCTTTCCTCAGGTCATTATGTTTCTTTGAGCCATATCATCACAACAAGTTTGCGCCACTTGACTTGACACAATTGTGTAAATAAGGTTCTTTGCCAAAATAGTTGTGGTGTGATGTGGTTGTGTGTTCTGTTTTATCCCAGGAAATAAGAGATTTGATTTGGAATTTTGGTGCAATAGCAAATATAGTATATAGTTGTATAGTCCATTTACTACTAACTGTATTTGTATCTGTTTAGGGGAGACTGGTGCAGGTATCATTGGTGTTGCAAAAGAAGCCAGGAAGCGATTTCTGGGACCTATGCATCCTTCTTTTAATCTGGTGAAAATCATGCGTCACATGCTCCATCGGACACTGCCGGCTGAAGGGCACCTCTGGGCGACGGGGCGGCTGGGGATCTCTCTGACCCGGGTGACTGATGGAGAAAACGTTCTGGTGTCGCAGTTTAACACAAAGGAGGAGCTGGTGCAGGTGACTCATTTATGGGGAAAATGTGTGCCTCATGTTAAGTAGTCATTTTTATTGTTTTCTAACTAGTAATCATCTTTAATAGGTTGCGTTCATGTGACGTCAAAGCATTCCAAAGATGCTATAGTTTAAAATTGTGGTAGTGAGTAGCTGAAAAATCTTTCCTGGTTACTATGGTAACTTAGTCTTAGTTCATTGATAATTTCTCTGTCATTTCTGGACCAATCCATGTATACTATATAATATTTTCTCATAAATGTGTCTAGAAGTGGCGACAATATGAAAATTAAAAAACTTATGTGTGGTGTGGGTCAGTGTGCCCAATTATTTACAGTAAAAATATTGTAGGTTTAATGTAAAATGTGAGATGCTTATAATTTGATTTCACTACTTTTAATGTGAGATTAACTACACTATTTTACTGCATCAATCGCGGAACACTTCTAATATCTTCTACAGACTTGTACAGAATAATTTTATTTTAATCATATTCACTTTATTTTGTTGTTGTTGCTTTTTTCTTGCAGGCGATAGTTTGCAGTGCTTACATTCCAGTTTACTGCGGGCTAATTCCCCCTTCACTGCGAGGAGTGGTAAGCTTGTTATAGAAAATATGTACAAACCAATATACATAAACGTATACAATTTAATTTTAGAGTAGAGATATTTCATTTTAAACATTAAACCTAGTTATTTTTTCTTATTTGTACTTTTATTCTGAGTAATGACATGTACTTCCTTGTATTGTTATGATAAACCAGGGACCTCCCTCTTTCAAAACATGTATTGGCAGCCTCTTTAGCTCCGTCATACTTTGAACTTTCCTAGAATGTCAATGAGCGCTTGTGCCAGAAGTTTCCGCTCTGGCATAGATTAAATGTTGCTTTTTTTTTTGCTGCTCCATTCATGCCAACACATCTGACGTAATGTTTTTAGGTTTTACAGCCAACAAATATCTCTAAGCTACTAATTATGACATTATAGTAAATACCATGACGTAATTATGACACTTATTTTGTTTTTATCATCAGAGATATGTTGACGGAGGCATCTCAGACAACTTGCCGCAGTATGAGCTGAAAAATACTATTACCGTCTCGCCGTTTTGTGGAGAAAGTGACATTTGCCCAAGAGACAGTTCAACCAACATCCATGAGCTCCGATTCACAAACACCAGCATTCAGTTCACCCTGGGGAACCTTTACCGAGTCTCCAAAGCTCTTTTCCCTCCGGAGCCTAAGGTCGGACAATTTACCTTTGAACTGATATCATACAGAGGAGATATACAATTAATGAAAAAAATCTTCTTTGTCAATGCAGGCGATGAAAGCCATGTGTAAACAAGGCTATAAAGATGCACTGCACTTTTTAAAGAGAAATGGTAAGTAATAGATAGAGATCCTTTGTTCGTCCCACAGAGGGGAAATGTCAGTGTTGTATCACAAGTCACAGACAGTAGGAATGAGGAACACACAGCACAAGATAAATAAATAATAACTCCATACTAAAATAGAGTAAAATCTCCAACTCTATCATAAAAAGAAGCAGTATAAATTCTCTATTTTTAGCAGAATAAGGAAAGAAGTCGTCTTAAAATCTCCAAACTTTTGCCCGATGAAGAAGCAAAAATTAAGTGCTAAAACCCCTGACTTTAGACTAATAAGGAGCAAGTACGAAAGGCTGTATATTCTAGTGCAAGTAAAATATAGTTGTATGTTTACAATACTAAAGTGACAGTAACCTATGTGGATCTATATTGCACATTCTGACATTATTCAAGTTATTTCTTTTTTTATTACAAAAAGACAGATATACATAAACAGCAATACATGCAATGACAAAGACAAAAACAAAAACATATTTACATTATATACAGAAACAAATGACATTCATAATCGGTATGATAATGATTATTCAAGTTATTATTGCACAGATGAACCACTGGATAACATCGTCAGAAACAATTGATTACTTGTAAAAGGTTATGTGAGGATAATGACTTGCCAATGCATGCTCAATGAGGATAACTATTGATTTAGATAATTTGAGCAGAAAATATGAAGGTATGTCCTGATATGGTATCAGAGTCGTTTCCTGTTATGGTCGAATCAATACAGTGCTTTGTTATCACATCATGTTTTCTTCAGCCGGCCATCTTTTTGTGACCACTATGCATTATATAACAAACCCCACAATGAGAACCTGTATGCTATATAAGATAAGATACAGCACACATACAGGACATTAGTAAGAGCACACAGGGAGCACACAAAATGGATAGATAGATACTTTAATGATCCCCGTTGGAGAAGTTCAGGTGCCCATCAGCAGAAAACACATCCATATAAACACATAAGTACATCAATTATAAACAATTCTAACTAACTAAAATTTCTAGCTAACTACCTGACAATAGTGCATATTTTTAACTCATACAGGTCTGTTGTACAGTCTGACAAGCCTGTTGCTACTATTACTCTGAGCATTAGAGCCCTCATCCTTTTCTCCAGCAAATATACAGCTATACAATATAAGTAGCTGTTATGTTTCAAAATATCTCTCTGTATATAGTGTAAAGTTGTATACATATGGGCAAGGTAAGTAGATAAATTGACGTTCAGTGGACATTCTGAAGTTGCTGTTTTGCACATTGCACATGATTACAGAATTGACTATTTATAAAATTATGTTATTGTTTCTGCTTTTTTAACACTCAGGTTTACTGCATCTAAATGATCCACTGTCAATGCCTCAAAACGCAGAAGATCACATGGTTCAGAGAAATGATGTCGTGACGGAGAGGCCAGATGATGACGAGCCAGCGGACATGGAGGACCTGTTAAAAGATCTTCCTCCTGCTCTTCATAACGGTAATAATGATAATAACATCTTCAACAGCTGTAAGAGTGGTAATGTTTTATTTCTGTTCTCTGCAGCTCTAATTGAGGCGTGTACTGAGCGCAGGAGCCTCACACAGTCCATCAGAAACCTGCTCCCAGTCAGAATGGCCTCCACACTGATGCTTCCTTATACTCTCCCCCTGGAGTCTGCTATGTCCCTAACTCTCAGGTACTACATGATACATCTCGTTGAACTTTTGTTACAATGTTAAAAACAGAATATTAAAACTTACGTATGAATTATTATACTCACAAAAATGGTGTACCATGACCCGTTCATCAAGCCTTAGCCATTATAAATGTCCTAAACCCCGCTCCCATCTCTGTGTGGAGTGAGTGGACAATTGCCCACAAAATAACAATTGTAAACCGCTTTGTGACTCTGGTCTGTGAAAGGCGGTATATAAATAAAGATTACTTACTTACTTAATTATTACTTGCTTACTTACTTACCTACTTACTTATTGCTTACTCACTTACTTACTTACTGACTTACTTACTGACTTACTTACTGACTTACTTACTTACTTACTTACTTACTTACTTACTTACTTACTTACTTACTTGTTACTTACTTACTTACTTACTTACTTACTTACTTACTTACTTGCTACTTACTTACCTGCTTACTTATTGCTTACTTACTTACTTAATTACTTACTTATTTCTTACTTACTTACTTACTTGCTACTTACTTACCTACTTACTTATTACTTACTTACTTACTTACTTACTTTCTTACTTAAACCAATGATTACACTACACGACTAG
>JAPMNZ010866405.1:0-12257 GCA_029875035.1 Pomatoschistus microps
ATTTATTCAATTGTTCAATTGCCAGGACTTGGCTTCATCATTGGAGTTTTGCAGAAATTGTAAATACATTTCTGGTTATTCCTGGCACTTGAACAGAGTCTAGATTTACAGTTGAGAACATTTGCTTTGGCTGGAAGAGGAAGTGGCCTCCTACCAAGTCACTTTCACTGGAAGCTTCTACGTCTACACACACACACACACACACACGCACGCACACACACACACACACACACACACACACACACGTGCACACGAACAAACACACACGCATGAAGAGGTGCCACGGGTCCTGAGGAGACGACTGTTTGAACTATGGCAAAACGCATTTCCCTCAGCCTCATCTTCAAAGGAGCCCATTACAAACAGCCTGCCGTAATAACACAATGAGACCAAACATGCACGAAATCTCCATGAAGTGATAACAAGAACACCCAGAGAAAGACAACAGTAATCTAGTAATTATGTGTAAACTACTCTAGTGGGATTCACGGTTATTTATTCATATTTATCATGGGAGAAACATAGTCAGCGATCCGATAGTAAACGTAATTTAGGTTCATTTTACTACGCGTGTCTCCTGTGATAGTCCTCAGCTGTCAGATGCACTTTGGACATAATGACGCATTATTCAACGTGGCCACAACCAAGGGCAACGAGAACTGCACCTGAATACATTCCGATGAGCTACTCCCATCTTTATTATATGGCATAATACTGTATTATTACTTGAATAAACGAACAATACAGGGACATATAATCTTCAAACCATCAAACCTTTCCCTGTTAGCATCACAATGTTAGAATATATACAGATATTTTAAGGAAGCTACAGATATTAAAAAAAGATATATAGATAAGAGTTTATAAGAGTGTGATTGACAAATTATAAAGGTAATGCTGTTAAAAAAATCAAAAGATCACATTCTCAACTTTGATCAATAATGATTAATAAGACTTGCATTAATATAGACAGACAGGTGGATCGTAATCATACAGCAGTAACTGTGAGGAGAAGATTTATGCTTTTTTAAGTAGTGAGCTGTAGGGAATTTGTCCTCTACATTTGACCCATGTATGTGTCTTTACCTCTATTGATTATTTCACATAATGTTCCTTAAATATGAGAATAAAAAATATGAGTTCAGATTACTATATATAGACACACTCAAGAGAAGTCTTGAAAAAATATCTCACATTTTACTTTAATGTATGTACAATGAACATGCACAGAATGTATTACTCAGATAAAAATGAATTGTGAATATAATAAATAACAGAACCACCTTTCCACCTTTTCAACACCTTTTCAAACCTGCTTAGATTGAAATCAACTCTGTCTTTAAAAATAATCCAATTTCGCAACTATTTCACTGCGGTTGCACTGAACACGTCGTATTTTGTTTTGAAGCTCGATAATTTGGATCTTTTGTTTTTCTGTTATTATGAACCTGTGTTTTGTTTGAAGCCAGAGTAGATCATAGTTGAGTTGCATCATGTGAGCAGCGTTCATGGTCAGACTAATGGGTTAATTCACTCATCTTTATTCATGCCTTTGTAATTTGAACAGAGAAACACGGGTGCATATCGAGCATCTTCTTCTCGTCTGACTTTGATGATATAAACACACACAGATTTGACATTGTCTCCTAATGTAACAAGGCCTTAGCCACAACGCAGCGTGATGAAAGCGCGTCTTGGGGTTTGGATTAAATTGTCTATATTTGCCGTGCTTCCCGGCGCACCGCAATTATCATCTCACATCGCAGGGTCTAACACGGTAATTTAGGTTCATGTACAAACTAAATTAAATCATTTGCATTGTGTGTGTGTGTGTGTGTGTGTGTTACAGTATTGCCGCGATTACAGTTGATTTTTGCTGGTCCCCTCTGAGCCCCGTGCCTCTTTATGGCAAAGATGAGAGGGAATAGTGACATGCTTCTTCACATGTTCTCCTGGGGGAACACTTATCAAAACAATACGCCAGCCATCATTCAAACACTTTGAAGCCTCCCCGACCTCTTGTATTTTTAATCCCTATTCTCTCAACGCGTAATCCCGCTCTCCATCTACCGGGGAAACTCCATTCTTTCTGCGGCCTTGTTGTTTGCTTTTACACTTCATCAACAAATAACAATATGTTCACGCCGCCTATTGAATAAATTGGAGGCTAAAAAATCTGGTGCCATGCGTTAGTGCGCCAGTGCCTGCACGCGTGTTGCCAATCCCTTGTAAAAAGTTAATGTAAGCAGTATTCGGCGGGTGCTGCTGCTGGTGATGAAATTATGGTGTAAGTGTTACCAATGTGCCATGCTGGAGGAGAGCATCACCGCCCGCGTCTTTGAAGGAGCCGGCTCTTCCCATCCCAGCGAGCGCCGCCGCGGTGGAGAGGGGCCCTGGTTTGGCGCATACAGTACAAACAGGACAGATGGAGGGCAACACTGCACAGAAAGTGGGCAATCATTGTGCACGGCCGTGTTAAAGCGGTTAAACCAATTCATCTATTCAGGATATTGCACACCACGCTGAAATACTGCCGACTTGACGGTATTTATGTGTACATATGATTTTAGAATAAATATGAGGGATTTGAAGATTTTTATTATTTTTCTGTGGATTTGGTTGAAGGATGTCGGCTTTATGTTTAAAATGTGATCTAATATTATCATATTAAAGTCTAATGGGGTAAAGGGTGTAAGGATGTTCACATATAACTGAGTGTAACTGAAGTATTTTAACTGAATTATTGGCATTTTTACAATAATTATTTAGTTTAGTTTTTTTTATATCTTACTGTTTTATTTATGTGTTATAGAATACTCACTGGTGCAGTAAAAAATAAAACAGATTGCATTTGTTTAATTATATAAAAAAATATGCATTGGACTCTTTTGTTTGATATATTGGAGGGAGTGAAACATAATCAATAATTAGTGGAAACACATTTATGAATGAACAAGGATTGGAAATTGGTTTGACTTTGAGCTGCAAATTTAACATGTAATGATCCAGTATTATTGCTCATGATCATTATGAGAAAAGTGCTTCAACAGCAAAACAAAACAGTGTGAACAGAGAAAACATGTTTTTGGACAGCAACCAGCACACGTCCATTAGGTATACCAGATAGATATTAGGTACTAATGTAGATACACTGTTCCATAAAAATAAACAAATGAATAAAAATAATAAATATAAATATTTTAAAACAAATGAACCGTATGAAAAAAGGCCAAATGTCTTAATCTTAAAATGGTTAATATTGTAGGAAAAAATAAAAAAGAATTTACTTTTTGAAATGCTGCTGCCTGGAGGTCACTTTATTACCAAGTGTGTGTATGCTTTTACACAGTACAGCTCTACACAACTCTTACGACTAAACACCAGTTGGCACATCCACAACAATAACAACAACAACATCATGCTGGAGGACGAGGCAGAGCTAAAGGCTAACGGCTAATCCCACAAGCTAACTTGTTGTGAAATTATCAATCGAAAAAGAGTATAATGTTGTATTCTGCTACACTGCTTTAAAACAACAATACAAACTGCTTCTCTTCTTCTCCAGCTCTGTACTGTACATACTGTTCACGCCAACGAAGTCTGTGTAACTTTGTAATTTTGTATTTGAATGCAGTAGTATTATCCATCTGAGAAAGGAAAAGGGACAAACTAGTGCACAGGGCAAAAGCTTTGAATATGTGTTTATGATCTGATCAACATTATGGATTTCTATGTAACATGTGTTTTAAGAGTGTCAGTCTGTGTGTATGTGCTTATGTATGAGGTTTGGCCTTTACAATAACGTGACATGGTTTATCATGCTGATAAACTGAACTCTGGTTGGGGTGTTTATTGAAATTGTATCATATCCTAATCATCTTTTAATTGTAATTTCTGGGGATGGACTGTTTGAATAGTCTGTGGGATGGCTCTGAAAAGTGCTGAAAATTAAATGCCCAATGAGATCAATAATGTTTTCTGAATCTGAATGGATTAATGGAAAGAAATACTCTTGTAATAATAATATGAACAGACTAAAGGAGTTACTTTGTTGAAAGTACAGTTGAGATGAATTTGACCATAGCTCATGTTGTGGATATGTGACCCACCTGCAGATGCACAGGGAGCGGCTCACGTTTTACAAATAAGAATCGTCCCGTCTGACCTCCACGCGTCCCCTGTCAGGTGTCAGCCGTCAGTCCAAACAAGAGCCTCGGGACAGAGCTGGACAAACAATGACAGCACGCACGGATTAGGACGCATGATGCAAAAACTGGACAGGAATGCACAAAACACTACATGTTGAACAATGTTATCTCAGTCCAATAAAACAATTCATTTGTAAAGAGTTATTCCTTAACATATAGATTCCTTTATGCGTATTTCAAGTGAATCCCCAAAAATTCGTTTTTTGTACAGGTGAGAGTCTGTGTGTCGCTCTGTGTTGGGGCCATGGCTTTTTGCAACACAACACACAAGTGTGCATGAAATCAATCAAAAAGACTGTGTAAAGTGGTCGTTTTACAGTTTGGGGGTAAAGGGTAAATTATGACAGAAAAAGTGTACTTTGTGCAATCATTTAATAGAGAACAAATGTATAGTATAACTTATTGTTTACAAAAAACAAAGACAAGAAGATAAAGAAGAAACACACTATTGGGCTCTTTCCAGCGCTTTCCCATACAGAATTTGAAGATAGGTATAAGTTTAGTTGAAGTTTGTGTATTTAAAAACAATGTGCAGTTACAATAAAAACATGCCTGCACCAGATTTACTGTAGCATCATGATACCTGCCAAGTTTGTATGACACAGAGCAGTTTAGAGCAGTTTAGACTTCATGGTGCGAGTTAGCGTGTTGATAATGTGATAATGGTCAGGGCTCTGGTGAGTCCAAAACTGTGGGCCATAGTGTTAAACTGGAATAAAAGTATCAAACTTTGTATTACTATTGAAAACACCTGCAGTTGTATTATTACTATTATAACATCTCTGTCAAAAGTAGTTCTGTAGAGTACCTAAACACAGAGAGGATTCTATCCAAGAATCTTACAATCCTTTTCATCTTATCTTCAAGCTTTTAAATCATATTAACGTTGCAAACAAACAGACAAACACACTCAGGTGATAACAATACCCCATGTGGAGGTAATAATATTAATAATAAAATGCAGATGCGGGTCGGCAGCACAGATGCATGATGGGACATATGTGAAGTGCCATCTGTTCACCTGGCATCAAAGCCTGGCACCAGCTCAGTGCAATTCAGGTGTTTTTTGTGTCAACTCATCAAAGACATAAAATAACGTACAATAGTACCATGTTTTACATTTATCACTTAGGCACTTGCCATGTCTAATGATATGTTTTACAAAAAGAAAAACTACTTTAATGAAATAAGTAATGACTATAGAAGTTGTTCTATAGATGACAGAGTAATAACTTTTTAACGAATATAATACCCCTAGAAATGACTTCCACACTTTTACATGTACGCATTTCTAAGTGTGTTTATTTGTATTATTAATTATAGTGTGTTTTTTTGTATACACCTACTGGGATTTTCTATTTTACTCAACTCAATGTCAGAAAATTAATATCGTTATAGTAATATTTTAAAGACACAATTGTGTATATTGAGAATAACAGACAAGCCTACAAATTACTTGAGTGACATTGTTTGGGCTTTCCCCCCAATATGAAACATGTTCATCTACTCACCAATACAATAGGATAAATTCAATGCTATGGGAGGCATGAATAAAATTAGGGCCCAATTTATTCAAATGCATTTGCTGAAACGAAAGCAGGAACAGGTGTCCGTGTGTAACAGGTGACGTTCCAAAATAGCCACTTGACTTATTTACAGTACTCGCTCTCCCATAATGCTTGTGGGAGGTGGCTCTAGTTTCTTTCCAGCAGGTGTCATATACGTTGGCAGAGGAGCCGGTCCCAGGTCGCTCCTTACTGTAATGATTAGCACTCAGTAAAAGACTGATCGCAGGCCAATAGAAATAGAAAAGTTCTCGCATAAACCAATGATGTGGCCACATTGTAACAGCGCTCAGCGAATCCCCTGCGGATCTGATGCAACAGGGCTGCAACTAAAGTTACTCTCCTTCAACGCCAACACAATATCCTTCCGCAGAGGAGGATCGTAAATTAGTGCTCCTCATTCTGTTCAGTCAAAATACGGGCTTTAAACAACATTATAGCGCGAGAATGTCGTAATACGCAGATTTTCCAATTGAATTGAGTTAGGGTGAATTTAGATTTCATTCTGGTCTTTATTTAAACATCCTCCATAGAACCGTTTTGCCTTATATCATGGTTATTTGATATGATGTTATCTCATGCGCACAGGTTTCCTGGGTTTTACAGACGGGTTTTCTACATATACATTTGTAGAAATAGGTAAAGAAAGTTATAGACGCGTCTATGGAAACGGAAAGTCCCCGGGTTCATGACGTAAGGACCCGCTGAACCCTGTAAACCGCGGAGTAATCCCATTTGAGGTGATCCGGCCGGCATTAGGAGTTGGAGAAGTAGCGGATTTAAAAACTTTGTGCCTCCAAGTCTGTGTTCGCCGAAATAACACTTGCTGAGGACTCCCTGGCTTCCTAAAGGGACAATGGCGTTTTAATTTGTGTCTGCTCGACAGCTCGACTCAAGGATCCGTGTGCTTTGCCTTCGCAACGCACTTTGACAACTCTCTCACAACTATGGGGTAAGTGCGCTTGTTTTGGAGCGGCAGAAAAGTTCATAAAATCATGAACTGTGCATGGTTCGTTGTGTATTATCCCATACATTCATGGATTAACTTCGTATTTAATCTATATTTTGTTATTTTAATCTTTTGTCTTTGTGTGTATTGATTACAAACCTTTCCTTCTCATTTCTGAATGAGTGTTTCTAAAAATAAACCTGTATCAGTTGGTGTTTATTAATACATCCAATTATTGAATTAAGTTTACTACTTAGAACTAAGTAAGTAAGAAGCTTTTTTTTATTCCCTATTGTAATTTTGTTACTTTAAACATTCAATAATTTTGGGATAATGACAAATACCACTGAATTCAAAATTGTTTTTTAAAATTAAACAATTTAATTAAATTTTTTTTTTTTATCATAAAACATACAAAATAATACATTTCAATAGCAAATTTTTTTAGAATAAAAAATATGCTTTTCAAAATACTAATTTTTATTTGTTTTATTTTCCAGGTCTTCAGGTGTTTCCGAAACTAATTTGTCGACGCAGTGCACGATTTGTGCTTTTGAACAATTCGATCGAAGCAGACGGCATAATGGCGGCATTGATCCTTCGCAAAATTCTTCCCATTTCCACGGGCGAGCGCGGCGCTCCCCTGCTCCAACAGGCTAGCCCTAGCCAATCACGGGCCGGGGTGGGGGCGGAGCCAGTGAAGCGGCAGCACTTAATTGGTGAGTTTTGGCGAGATCGTTTTTTATTTTTCCACAACCCGAGGTCGGAGCCGCAGTGCAGCACGGGGCTAATGTCGTACAGTGAGTACAGCTAAGTGGATATTTATCGAATGCAGACGATGCTGTTCAATCATTTTCAGATGATCGGTTAGTTGTTCACTTGGATTATTTGGAGCTGTTTGGTTTTTGTTTACCGTTTCAACCTCTACCACCTCATTTAGTGATTTTTTTTTTTCTATTCTTTTGTTTTTTATTTATTGAATTTTGTCAGAAATTGGTTATTCTTTGCTGATTGTGCACTGTTTTCTGTTGCGTTTTCAGGTGATGGTCACTCAGATTGGATGACGGAAAAAGTTGACTTGTCTTCATTTGTGTCGACAACCGAGTCTTCTCCGAGCTCATCCCTTCCTCCATCTCCATTAGAACACGATGTCAAGGTGCCCTCAGACCTGGAGGTCATGACCTCACTGCTGCAGGAAGAGCTGGCTCAGCTGGAGGACTACTTCCGCTCCGAGTCCACAGCCACAACCAGCAAGTTGGACAAATCCTCAAAATGTGACAAGGGTGCTCCAGCCATGGGCTCCCAATCTTATTATCAGTTACCTTACGGCTCATATGGGACAAGCCAATCAGAACCCAGCCCCGTAGTTGTTACCTTGGCAACTGGAGAACTGGACTTGGCCAGCTTTTGTGGTGGTCCCATCAGCCGAACCAAAATTGCTCGACCTGCTCCATACAACTACCACCACCGCTACCACCACAATAACGGGCGGCGGATCATCAGTGAGACTGTGAAAGTGGACGAAGTAGGACTGGACTCATGGGGGTCAAGGGGAAGTTACTCAGGAAGCACGGAGTTGTCCGTCAACCACTACTCCACGCTCAAGACGGTCAGTAAGAACAGCTTCGGCAGCGTCAAGAAGGTGAGAGAATGTGCTTTATCTTTGAAGGAGGAAGAGAGCTACTGCTTCTCGGAGGGAATGTTCTGCAGTGAGGAAATCGCTAGAGGGTTTTTTGGTGGCTCGTACGACAGCCACCATAAACGAGAGGGACAGTTGATGCACAATTTGAAGGTTAATGTAAGTTATGACAGCGCAGGTTTGGAAGTCTTACACTGCAGCAAAGATGCAGGACTTTCTGGAGGTATCCCCCAAGAGACAATGATGCCCAGTGACAGCTACTTCCAGCAGTCCATGGCCAGCACTGAGCCTTATCATAGCTTTATAGGCGACCTGGACGCACCCACACAAGCACAGGCTGTGGAGCCCCAACACGGCCACTACCTCTACCCAGAATGCCTTGGAGACCAAAGCTATGAATGTCTGTCCAGAGTGGAGAGCGAAGGACCACTCTTAGGTCCCCCAATCCATCGCCCTACTCAGAGACTAAAGGACGAGCCTTGCCACATGAAATCCTCTCTGGGCATTGGTGGCTCTGGGATGGAGTCTGGTGGAGGGGAAAGGAAGCAAAAGAAGAGAGACCAGAACAAAACCGCTGCTCACAGGTAATTTCTTTAACATGTACTGCCAAAAATGTGTTTAAATGTTGTGCCATCCTCACAAAGTGCACTCAACTGAAGTCTCAATCTGTGTTTAAATGTTGAGTGTAGAAGTGCATGGAAAGTCCCTCAAAGCCGGCCAAAATCTGCCCCACCTCAGAATTTATATAAGTCTTGTCAGTTTTTGTTTCCTGTGTTCGTATGTGTAAAAGATGTGAAATGCGTCACAAAGAGTGAGGTCATGTAAAAGAGAAGGTTAAAAATGTTGAAGTCATTGAGAAAGTTGAGTTTTGTCATGTCAGGAGAATACTGATCATCGTCTGTCGTCATCTCAAAGGTCACACACTCATTCATCTAATTAATAAAATGCAAGGCAGCAAAAGTGAACTGTGATTGCTGTTGTTGCAGATACAGGCTGCGAAAGAGGGCGGAGCTAGACTCTCTGGAGGAGGAGCTTCACGGACTTGAAGGACAGAACCGCGAACTGCGTGACAAGGCAGAGTCAGTGGAGCGAGAAATCCAATATGTCAAAGATTTACTCATCGAAGTGTATAAGGCTCGCAGTCAGCGACTCAAGCAGGACGGCTCAGTCTAATGTGCCCCACCTCCATCAGTCTAGAAGAGGAAAATCTACCAACTGGTTTCACACACAAATCAAGTGGTTGTTGCATGATTTTGGTAGTTCTTTTCAAAATAAAACACAAAAATGAGAATGACCAAAACACCAAGTTCGAAAAGAAGACGTTTGAAAAGAGATAATGGACAATTATAAGCCCAAGTGACGTGGCTTGGAAGAAGGATGCTGAACTTGTCCGTGACCACTGTGATCCGAACTGCACTCACAACCTTGTGAAAGACTGACGCTTGCGATGATCGTTTACAAACACTCTTTGAAATAGTAGTAGTGTTGAATTTGCTTGTGGTTTTTGTGACACACATGGGCAGCATCAGAACCATATTAAATATATATTTTATTTTATATTTTATTTTTGCTTATCAAAATATTAATGTTCATTTATCACTTGCTTTAAACAATACACAAAATAAAGGGATTGCTGGAAATGTGTGTGACATGCTCTTCAGATATTCATTATCAAAGACATTTTGAAGTTTGTATTGCAAAAATGTATTTAAACTTCTTTAGTCCACTGCAGTGCATGTTTAATTTTGGAAAAGCATGTGTGAGTGTTATTTCAAGGCAATATTTTGTTTAATGCATGGCTTCAAAGTTTGTCCCTTCTCATTGGCTAAGGACTCTGTCCGGTGCCGTCCTGCCAGTGTGAGCCATGCTCAGGTTAAGTTTTGGTCTTTTCAAACGTCCACTGGCTGTTTTCTTTTTCCTCTCCCCACTTATGTTGCTTATTGGCTGTATTTGCGAACAAACAATCACCTATTGACGCAACAATAAACCATTATTTGGTACGTCCTTTTGGAAATTCGTTTATTCTTGTTACATTTGTTGAAGTTCAGGTTATTTTGATTTGAGAATTGTTGAGAGATTTTAATCACCAGTAAAAATGCAGCCAAATAAATCACTGTCATTAACGTCTACTGTCTTGGGACTGTTTTTCACTGCATGTTTTTATTCATTCACGCTTTGCGCTCTTGATTACATAAACTATGATATGCTCCTTTGTCCCTCCCACAAAATCTGCTCCTACTGTACCCCCAAAATGAAACAGTTCGGCCCTTATTTTTGGCTGCAATGCAGTCTCAAACAAGTGCTGTCACGGGGTCCTGGGCGGTAACACATGAAGGGAAAACTATGATTGACATCTGAGCTCCAAAACAACCGCTTCAGTGTCACATCTAAGCAGCGTCGTAGGATTGAACACGGAAGAAACCACTAATTTTCTTTGTTTATTTGGGAACTTTTTGATTTGCTGTTGATAGATCCCCAGGGTGCAGCCGGGTGCATCAAGCTCCTTCAACAATCAACACAAACACGGGCTGGTTGCCTATCTCAACCCCCAGCCTGCTCTGGGCGTGTGTTTGACTGTGTGAAATCTCATGGTATCTCTGCTCGCAGTCTTAAGGCCTTTCAAGCGCATGAGGCAATATCACACAATCCTTGCAGAGGGAGGAGAGATGCGAGCGAACTATCAGAATAAAATAGTACGAGGTTGACAGAAAAGGCCATTACAAGTATCGATTTGTTCTTACTTTTGTTTACTTTTTGCTTGATTCAGGTCCACTGTAATCTGTTCTGCCATCACAGGGTCCAGTGTAACTTGATGTTACCAACTGTATAATAAATCATTTTCTTCAATTTGTATTCTTATCTGTTCATTATTTCTTACAATAGACATCAAACATACATCTTGAATCTTTACAAGGAGATGAAGACACAACCATGTTAACTACAATCTTTGTGTAATCAAACTTGTAATCTTTTAAAAACAATCACACAAAAAATATACACAAGGTCGTTTATTATTTCTGTTCAACAAAAGTATATCTATTAACCACAAATACAGTGCTACAGTAGGTTTTGGAAAATACCTACCACTGTTTGTTTGTTCAGCTGGTTTGTTTGTTCAGCTTTTTGTACTATATTAGAATAAAGAGCTTTTTACAGCACAGCTTGTACTTCAGCTCATTAGTTAATTTGTGTATTCTCAAAACACATATTGAGTAAAACATATTGTTTACATGTTCCAAGCTAAATAAATATTCATAACAACAAACAAAATAACTTACACCTGACCTACCACCAGATGTCCCTCCAATCTCATAAGAGACAAACAGCCAAGAGGTTTGATGTTACAGTACATGAACTACTACAAAAGTTTATGTGGGCATTAAACTGTTGCCCTGACCATTTCATTTTTCTAGATACAAAAAGTTTAAGAGACAGAATATTCATATGCAGAAAGATATGTTCTTGCAGTAAGAAATATTTGTGGTTCTTGTTATAAGACAAGACAGGTGAAATTCCTTGATCTGAAAACTGTGATGTTTTTACTGAGCGATGAAGTATAGAGTATAGGAGACACTGACAATAGGCAACACTGCTGCTAAACAGCTAACATCTGGCTAAACCAGTTCTGGATGAGTGGAGCTCATGATGAGAGGCCTGACGTGTGACGACTTGCAGTTGCTCACAAACACAGCCATAAATAAAAAAGGTTGACAGGATAATTTAACATTGGATGTGGAAATATTCCAGGGCTCTAAGAAGGCTCTCTAAGAAATAAAACTATTTTTTATGTGTGGCCACAATCAACTGTGCGTTCTTCAGCAGAGATGAGGAATATATGAACATCAGAGGAAATGCATCAAGAAGTAAACTTAAAGGAATAGTTCACCGTTTTTACA
>JAPMNZ010866521.1:0-13999 GCA_029875035.1 Pomatoschistus microps
CTCTCAAGATTAAATGCGTCATTTTATTTGTAACGCGCTAATTTTCTGGCGTTAATTGATCGTGATTAACGCGCTAATGTCCCGGCCCTAGTTTAAACATTAAACATGTAACTGTTGAGGTTCCAGATTAATCTAGATACATATTTCAATTACTTAAATATAAATAATATATAGATAAATGCTTTTAATTCAAAGGTTTCCAATATTTTGGACGACATTCTTTATTGAACTGGTGGAGTGGTGCTTCAGATCCCCTTTCTTTGAGCCGTACAAGTACACGCTGTAAGTGCCCCTGGGACGGTGCTTTAATTGGCTCCTTTTCACAGGTTAAACACACAGCTGTGGGGTCAGTGTGAGGCTGAGAGCAGCAGCGCTCTGTGGGGACACAAGTGTGTTTGAAATGTAAAGAAGTGAAGTCCTTACGGATCACAGTTACACCGTGTGATTCAGTCATGACCCTCTCACTGAGAAGGTTGCTGCTATTTGATCTCAGCTCCAGAGCAGCAACTGTAATAACAAGAATCTTCAATCAATATCTACGATTTATGGAAAAATCTACATTTAAGAGCTTTAAATCTTAGGGCAGATGCATTGGCATTACCTGTACACTGGAGTTTGTTAGTTTACTCCACACCATAACTGCAAATATTATGGGAGGATTTGGACGTAATATTCAGGAGACCTCTGTAATTGTACAATGAACAATAATTATTCATTTCACAGATGATCCGGGTCTCCGTCCAGACATTTTTCAACTATTATTTCACTGCTTTGCCCTCAGTCTGGGGCCACGCCCTCTTTCTTATGAAACCCAACATCTAATATATTGTAATGGGGTGGGAAAAAAATCTCAGTCTTTTTATAATCTCCATTTTCGATTCAGTTTATTAAAATTATACCTCAATTTTAAAGAGGTCCTTAATTGTACATATTAAAAGCCAAAAATTGTGAAAGGTGAATGAAAAGAGTGAGACCTACTGCATACTGTACTGTACTGTACACATACTGCTGTCAGGGGCTCAGTCATTTCTCCTGAAAGCGTCTCCACAGATCGTTACTGTCGCGTGATCGATGTCTCTCAGTTTTAATGCATGTGTAAATAATTTGAGCTTGAGCAAAATTGAGATTGCGATAATTTGATTTTTGGCACAGCCGTACAAACGGGTAAACTAGAGCTTAATACAAAGACTTTTTATTCCATAATGTCTGCCATTGTCAAAATGGTTTAACATTTGCCATTACATGCAAGACATTCTTGGAGGCCACTGCAGAATACGGGGGTGACCCTGCTCCCGCTCACGTTAGCACGGATACAAGAGACTGCAGCTCGTGCCATTGTAGCGTCATGTAAAGAATGTGGCTCAGAACTCCCCAAAGCAGCTGCAGCTTTACTTGTGGCTGTGACACTCTATACCAGACTATGGCAAACATCACTGTACATGTGTGAGGCCTAGGAGTCATCGCTCCCTGTGGAATCCACCGAACAAAGAGCCAGAGACAGAGATGGAAGCACGACAGAGGAGGGGGTCTGCGGAGCATCCAGAGCCCTCCACGATTAAGCTTTTTCTGCCCCTCCTCCGCTTTTCTTTCTCATGACCTCTGGGCATCAGTTCACTTAATATACGTACAGTTACAGTATTGATGAGCGCCTCATGCAACCATATTTGATCTAGTTGCTCATATAAGAAAATGTAAAACTCAAGTCAAAACAGGAACAACGCATCAGAAACTGAAGCGTGTTTTGGATTAATGCACTTTGTACAAGTCAAATGTTGACTCAGATTCAGAGCTTGATAGTCTTAAAACGCCTGGGATTCTTTAGTTCATTAGATGCATGGAGTAAGACTATCTGTTTTAAATCCTTTTATTTGATACAGATTAGATACAAGTGTACACAAACAACATGTGAAACAAACAACATTTAAAGCAAGGCTCATTTGCAATGTCCCTAGAAGTGCTTTTCCCAAAATTAAAAACAAGTGACATTATACCGAGGCAAGTGTTCCTGAAGTCATGGTCACACAACTGGATTCTTTTAATATTAGCTTCAGTTTGTATTCAAAGCCAGCCTCTGTGAAGATTCGAGGTAACCACCTATTGGTGAAAGTGGGATATTGTAGATGGAGGGAAACAGAATTGTATAATTACTGGAAATCGTATGTCAATCATATATAATTGGCTGTGTTGAGATCCAAGTTGGGTACTTGTGTTGGGCAGCTTCACATTGAAGATGTGGACAGTAGGTGTTTAACCAAAGTTTTCTTACAGCCCCCGGCGTAACTGGCAGGAAGCAGTTGAAAAGATGAGTAATAGCCAAGATGAGAAGACAAAATTGTGGTTGATGTGCAAGGATTGAACCACATATTTGCAATTTGTTTATGCCTTTATATACTCATCATATTTACTTGAAAAATGTGGTACCAGCACAGAGCTTGATGTCACTCCAAAGGGTTTATGCACTTATCTTCCAACAGTATTTGAAACACTTTCCATAAATGTGGATTTTACACATTTTGAAGTTAGGGCTTTAACTAATGAACTGATCTACTACAACACACACACATTGATTTGTGATTAACTAATTGAAATCTTGTGCAGGAGAAGGCTTTGTGCTGCATGTACAGTTTAACCCTGTTTGCTTTCCTGCCACAAACTGATACAGAAGGGAGCAATAATTTCATTGACCTCGTAGTTGTTATTGATCTCCGATTTGAACTGCAGTCTGAAGTTTCTGAGAAAGTATGCAGATTCAGAAGAAGTCTTAGATACTGTTATATCATTGTTGTCCCTTTCTCCGAGTGTTTACCCCCAGCCTGGTTTACAATTCCTCTGTGCATGCTCCAAATACCTCTTTTTGTAGATAAGATACCGCTGCTGCTGCTGTTGTGTTTAAAAAGTGACTTACAAGAATGAGGACAATACAGGTTCACATAAAAGGCTTTTTCTCAACTCTTTTCTACCATAATCATTGTTTCTTACATCATGGGGTTTGTATTAAAAAGCATGTGTGGCAGCTCTGTCGGAGTCATCCAACTTCTTCTCAGCTTTCATTAATCTCTTTGTTGTTCAAATGAATTAGTCAATTACTAGAATTAGTATTGTCATTTAGTTGTGATTCATTGATTAACTTGTTACAGCCTTAGTCTACTTTTCTGACACCACTTCCAGTATTTGTTGCTTTTCCCTTTCACGTTACTCTTATTAGTGATTTTTTTTAAAATAATAATCAAAATGTTTTGATTGTACAGGCTGATCTGGCAACTTCTTGTTCACTGCCCATTATGGCACATTTAGAGATCTTTATGCTAGTATACATACATGTTTTTGTGTTTTGGACCATGCACTGTAATCTTGTAATGTTTATGTAATTCTGTCTATTGGATTAGGAGCTGGAATTTGTTGGATGTTTTGCAACAAACAGGAGCGCAAAGCTGAGAGGAGGAAATTGGTCAGTGCCGAGAGTCTGTGTTTAAGCCGACGGAGCAACACCCTGTCTGAATGTGGCGACAGCTGGATAAGAAGGAAGACATTTTATTGTGATTATTTGTATATAATCACTGCTCAGGATGTATGTACTGCATGAGCACATTTGAAACAGACAAAGCAAAGATTTCAATTCAAGTATATGTTTGTACCGCCCTAAATCACAACAGCAGTCGTCTCGGAAGAATTCATAATGTGGTTAATTTGCCAACAACAGATCAGAGAATCAAATGGTTCAAACACAGGAAATGCAACAATAATAGCATATTTAAGCATTGGTCCAGAGGGAGCGGAATGTCCATACATGTTAATAAATGTCGCTAAATGTACAGAATCATCACTGTCCTTAGACCCTCCTGTATTGGCAAGGAACAACTCAAAAAAGAGACAAAAAACAGTAAGAGATCTCGGGTTGGCTCATAATGAGAGAGGGATCTGCTCCCACGGATGGAGATCAAGAACTTAGAAGCAGGTAGTGGTAAATAAACGCAGTATAAAAAATATTGTAAGCACCATGATCACCCCTAATATGAGCAGGTTAGAAGGGATTGATTTTGCTGCTGTGACCGTTGATTGTGTGTGTAAAGCACAGAAGACCCTGGATCTACTTCTAATCCTGGTCCAAAGAGCTTGTTGTTGTTGTCTTTTAATTGGTCGATTGCATCCTAAACAACCAAGATAAGTAATATGTGTACATTGCGTATTCAAATTCAACTAATTTTGAGGAGAAACCCGCAACAAACTTGGTATTAATTACAAGTGTTTGTCCCTGGGTTTACATGATTTTTTTTATCTATATTGGACTAAGCCACTCGTCCGATTTTCATTTGAAATAGCTGACCACTGAGAAGTTCAGACCGACGGATATTCTGTATTTTCAGATTTGTCTTCTGTAAAAATTGCATCACTTTCCAAATCTTCCCCTTAGCAGGTCAGGGGTATGTGCTTGTAGGAAATTCTGTTTTAGTTTCACTTTTAATCCCAGCCGCACAGGCACAGGCCAAAGAGCTTGGAGGAGGTTCAAGTTTAATCTGAAAACAAAAGACTTCTGCATCATGTCACAACATAGCCTTGTTTTTGCCGCGCATTTATCATCCAGTCTGCTGGTTTTTATGTAAAATCATGTTCCGACATGCCTTCCTTCGCCTATTCTCCTCCATGTATCTCCCAAATGGTCCAGATATGTTGTTGAAAGCCTAAAATAATTTGCATGTCCGTCAGATTAGAGGGATAACACAAAATCCTTGACCTGGGAGCATTTGCCAGATTTCGTGCTGTTTTGGGTTTTGGGACATGAAAATTCCTCCACGTGGTTGTAGCAATTGACATCAGAGAGCAGCAGCTGGTGTGATGACGGCAGCGTCAGGTTAGCTTAGCGGGCAAAGTAAACAGAAGGTGATGCAGAAATCTTAATCCACAATTTGGTAATTGAATACTTGAATACTAAAACATAATGTAGAAGGGATTTGAGCATTTGAGGGCTTTTTTTTTCTCCCAGGTTTTTTAGTATCAGTTCCTGTCAGCAATCTGCAGATACTGAAAGCCACAGTATCATGATCGTATCAGACAAAAAAGTATTTTCTTTGCTAAGGACAGTTACAGAAACTAAACTCCTCTTGCCTTTTTATTTAAATGAGTTTTTTATTGCACTTGGCACTTGGAACTATCTGGATTTTAATTAATGATAGATAGATGGTGGACATCCCTTACATTACTCTCCATATGGACTCTCCAACTACAAAAAAACCAGATCCCTTTTTATCCATAATATTACAAATTTTACAGATTTCCATAATAAAATATTTTTTGCTGACATCACCAGGCACCACTGTAGCAACTATGTTTTTATACCAAAATGTTGAATTATGCACAATAAGTTTCAGAGAAAAAAAATCAACAAAACAATGGAACGAAAAGTGGGTGTCTACTGCGGAATGAATGGAGATTGTTGGAGAAATGGTGTCTTGAATGCAGGAGATTGAGGATTAATTTAACATGCATTGATTCATAACACAATGAGTGTGGTAATGAGAAAACTTTTTGCCAGCTTATCGCTTTTAGATTCCACGCATGTGTTTCCCAGTACAATATTCTCACTTGTTTGGTCTGTGAAATGCGCTATACAAATAAAGATGACTTACTTACTTGTTTCTGCCAGCGCTCTTCACAGACTGAAGTTCAGGTTTATGTAAGCTGCAGTTTGTTTGGCATGTGTAGAATGAGCGCCATGGAAACACAGGCCTGTTTTTGTGTGCACGTGGTAAATATTGACTGCACTGAAGCCACGGTCACATCTTCCCTCCTGCTCCGTGAGTCTGTGAGAGATCAGAGATAGTGGCAGCTAAAGATGCTCCTCAGAACCTCGTGAACGCCAACGGCTCCATTCGGTGAATATGTCTCAATTTGATCTGTTTTGCTCTGTTTTTGTTGTTCGAAAATCTTGGCTTTGTTATATGAATTTGTATCCCAGCCTCGGCCTATAGTGATGGAACTCACTCTGGAACTCACTCCCACTGCCCATTAGAAATTCTGACTCAAACTTTAAATCAGCTCTCAAAACCCATCTTTTCAAACAAGCTTTTCTCTAAACCCCCTTTTTTATTGTATATTATTCCCCATGTGAAGCGTCTTTAAGTGTCCAAAAAAGCGCTATACAAGTTTGATGTATTATTATTAGTGTGGTACTTCTACACATAGCCCAATACACATACATAGTCTCAATGCTTTAAAAATGTATTATAATTGTTAGCACTTTAAGAAGATACTGTAACAAGTACACTATCCTCAACTGGTGCTGAACCCAGGTGTCATTAAAGCAATAATGTGAAGCTTTTTTGATAAAATGTTTTTAACACATACACAATGGATTCAAATTATAGCATGCTTTTTCTGTTCAATAAATAGATAGATGGCTAGATATATACTTTATTGATCCCAAAGGAAATTGTGCATTGGTCCCTTGCTCGCAATCATACAAACATGCATACATAGGATAGCGTTAAAAGACAGTTAAAAAAGACAATGGATTGCATTGAAAAAGTAATGGAGTTGTGTGTCTCTCACTTGCACATATCTGTTGAAATGTTGCTATTAAGCTATTATCTTCTGCAGTAAACTAATGATTTTTTTTAAAGTCATATTTTTTGTAATCCTAATTTTTGAAACTTAACTTTCCCATCACACATTTAGCTGGGTTCTGTGGACGTTTTTGTATCGATAACATTGATATAACTTGTTTAATGCATCAAAGCTGATGGTAGAGGGAATTCTGCGTGGATCATTGTGAGACACAGGAGCAGAGGAGGGGTCTGTAAACACTGGGAACATGGAGTCAGCAAAGTACAACAGCGATAGAGTCGGGGGCGTGTGTTTACCCACGGGACACGAGCAGATACGAGCAGTGCCCTCACCATCACAACAAACAGTTTAAAACAGTAAAATCAAGTACTGCTCCAGTTCTAACCAAACCGTTTGCAGAGGACCAAACTGTTTCTTGATTCATTTTTATTCTCCAATGTTTACGAATGCAGAAGACATTATTACTCTCACATGAATGATAAGCTCCCAGCACATAACTTATATTATTCAAATACAATAGTCTAGAGTAATAAAAAGCAGACATAGTAGAATAACATAAACCTCACATGTTAATTAGCAGAGTGAACTCAGAGAAAACGCCAACTGAATTATTATTTGTTTTTAAATTTACATACTTTTCTCTACTGTATTGAAACTGCAAGCTGGATAGCATCTCAAGTTTCGATACACGTACTCATACACATACTTAGATTTATTTTGTGTGTGGTCTGCTCACTTTGTATCACATCTTAAAATTCTTGTATTGTGTATTGTCACCAATTTTGTCCTTGTCTCTGGCCTCACTACAGATGGCAGCTCCTCAATTTGAAATGGGAGTGAGCATGTTTGTTGTGGTTTTATGTGTATGATTTCCAAACCTCTCTTAAATGGCTCACATTGAATAATTAGGATGTTAGTAATGAATTTTGAATATAGGAATGTGGTATGAACTATAATTAACTAGGTTTTTTATGGATTTGCAAGATGTTTAACTAGCTCTTGCTGTGGATGTTCTTATGCTGGCCAAAAGTTACATCAAGAAAAATGGGAACATCTGAAAGGTTACCAAATATTGTATCATCCCTTATACAAATGTTTATTGGACAATAATAATTAACCCAGTCATTAAGAGCTGTGTGTTTAGAAAGGGAAGTGTGGATGGAGGCTGAGGGGGCGTTAAACACACATTTCCTCTATTTATGTTTAAACAGATAAACTGCTTTGACATTTAGACACAGGCGGGTGATTCACTTACTCTCTTTTACAGGATACAGCCTTATTTTAAAGACTCATTTACTCATTTTGTATTCTCTTTCGTCCTTAACAAACCTTTACTTTGGCATTTCTTGTTGGAGAATCTAAAATGTCTGGTGTAGAAAAGATATGTTCACTATCAGTATCTGTCTGAAGGTCAAGCTTGTGAATTAACAACATCCACTGATCCAGTGTAAAAAGGCAGAAAATACCTAAAAAAATGAATTTTCACAGCTTTTGGTCATGTTATAGTTGTTTTCAGTGCAATTTATTAGTTAATATCCTTATATACGCGCACCGCAGACCCTTTCCCAGATTTTGACCATTTTATTTTCTGAATCTGTGGTCTGCGATGGATTCATCTATCTCACGTGACCATTTTTGCTCGAAAGTATTGTTTTTATTTGCATTGCAACTTTGTCTGCAGAGGATCAGAAACTTTTGATGTGAGGTGTTTCCCTGAGGCTCCATCAAAGGGGGCAGGTCTGAGGAGAAGCTATGTAATTGTTTCAATCCTATTTTATTAAGCACTGAGTTGCCTTGTGTATGAACAAATATACAAATAAACTTGCCTTGCGAATGTGACTCATTTCTTGTATAACACTTTCGCTCAATCTAAAGATTTAAGAGCCGTAGGGTTATGATCAAATTCTAGTGAACAGAATCCGGTTCACTAGAAAATCCAAATCCTTAACCACCTCTGCTGGCTCCTCTTTATGGTGTTGTTTGCAAAGGAATGTATGCACTTGCACTTTGTTTATTTCAAACCCTGAATTTAAAGGTTATGTTGCTCAATAGTCAATTGATAGAGATTTACTTGGAATGAGGAATGTCTACTATGAAATAGCTGTTGCTGTAACTTCTGACCCGCCTACTGTATAAATTGCCCAATCAAAGTAATGATAATGTGCTGTTGTGTTTCTCTGTAGTATCCTGGATCAGTGTCTTATTACCGTGCCAAAAGGGGGGAGACGGGGTATCGTAATGGTCTCTGTCTGTGTGTGTGTATGTTTTGTCTGGATGCAGGATTGCACAAAAAACTATTGGACGGATTGAAGGACAGAAAAAGCTCAATACATTTTAATTTGAATGATTAAACATTACATTCAAATTGTATACTTTTTCAAGGTATTGATTTACTGTCCAGCCTTAGACTCAGAACAAGTCCAAATCGTTGTGCAAAATGATTCATCAATGACCTGTCTTCACCAGGTCTACACCAAGTCTTAGTTATCATTTTAAGGGAGTTTACTTTTTCAGGGGAAAATGAATCACTGAATCAGTGTTGATACACATCCCTACAAAAACCTAAGAAAACCAGCTCTGAGATAACACTAAACTTGGTCTGAACTAAGCCGATCAGGACTAAACATAAGTAAATCAGGTCCAAACCAGCCCTAAACCAGTGAACCTGCTCAATAATATTGCCTGTGTGGTGTGTTGTGTCCAGCAGCTTCAGAAAGTCACAGTTGGAGGTTCTCATTCAGTGAAGCGTGAGTTTTTACAGTTGTGTTTCTAGCCCCAGATGGAGATCTGTCTCTGCAGTTTGTGAATGAGATTATTACACAGATACAAGGCTTGTTAATCTGCACAGGAAAATCAAAGGCCTGGATTATGGCGCAATTGGAAGCGGCACTGCAAAAAAACATGCACAAATCAGAATGTCATGATTGCGTTATTGATCTGAAATAATGTATTTGTTTAGTTTTAAAAACCTTTTTAACTTTTCAATGGCAGTTAATAATGTGAAAACACTAGATGCACATTTGTGGCTAGTTGAGCCTTGAATATGAATGCTGAACTTTAAACAATTCATCTGAATATTGTTATAAGAATACAAAATAAAAATACATTGAACATCACATTTCATATTTTCAATATTTATCACACATAAGTATTTCAGATTACCAAGTACATTTTTCCATCACATAAACCAAATCTCTGTAAATACAGTTGGTTCAAATGTCCCTATGATGTATATGCCCCTGTAATGAAAATTGATTCTGCTACAAATTGCAATAATCCCTTAACGCTCCAAAAATATACTTTGGCTCCACATATATATATTCTTAAGTGGATTTGTATGTTTGATAACTGGCATCACTGATATAGGGGACATACCTTTATTACTGCTCTATGGGAGTCGAGATAAATCTCCTCTAGATCACAAGGACTTTTGCATTGAATTCTGAAGTGAACAGAGTCCGACAAATATGAACTCGCCCTTCATCTGAATTGATATGTTTTGCAGTGTAAAAAGCGTCACTATAAATCTCACATTAGCTCACATGTTGCTGTGTGCACGTGTGTATATTTAACCCCTGGTCCTTTTTAATCTGGGTACAGTCTCTGCTTTGTGTGCTAATGTGCTTTCAAAGATCTCAGAGATGAACCAGGCTCTGCTAATGCTCCAGACTCTGCACTAAATATTACAGAACAGAAGCAGTCTGTCACTGTCCTTTTTGGCTCATGTTTTTTATGTTTTGATAATTTATATAAGTAGTTGTAGGATTGGATTTCATTTTGAAAGTGAAAGTGTTTGACCCTAGGACCCTGTGGTATCACCTAATGGTAAGTATTTTTAAAATAGATATTTTAAAACAGTCCCTCACCTTGGAGTAAGCATCACTGGTAAGATTTGTTGGAGGAAAATAAGACAATTATAAGGGGGCACAGATGTCAATCAAGGATTGTAATTCATTATTTCCAATCAAGTAAATGTGGGGGTGGGGCTATGAAAAAGGTCTCTCCCTCTTCATAATTGGAAAAGTGAGTTTTCCATACAACTATTACAATATTATACATTATCAATATATTGCCCACCTCTAAGTAAGCTTTTTATAGAGGTGGCATGATAGACCTTTCTGTGGCTGAACAAATGTAAACTGTGTTGAAATGTACATCAGTCAAATACTGTATCAATATTTTTACTCCTAACTTTGTAAATCTTTGTCTACTATGACTTATTTTTGGTTTAGTCATTGCACCGGTTTGTCGTTGGCTCATGCAAACGCAGAACGGCAGCAGCTTGCACCTCGAGGCTGCACCTGCTCTTCCCATAAGTAAAGGACAAAGGAGTTTATATGAAGTTTTGCATTTGCTGACACAAAGATCATTTGTCATCTGTATTTGTTGCTGTGGTTGAGTCACGTTTAGGACGCTAGATTTCACTCTCACCAGATTTAAAGGGCATGTATTGAATGTTGGTCCGCTTCCGTCATCACCGTGTGTGGAATGATTGGAACAATCTGAACTCGGAACATTGTAAAGCACTTTGGGTGACCTCGGTCTGTAAAATGCACTATATAAATAAACATTACTTACTTACTTACTTACTTACTTACTAATGCAGACCAGACACTTCACCAACGTTAGCCCAGGGCTTCCCAAACCTTTTAGACGCCCCCTTCATAATCACAAACCTGACTCACTAACCCCACTACTAAACTAAATAGGTATAACTTATCTGAAGCAGCAGCAGGTAGATACTCGAATGTATTTAACATTTGACTGGGACAGTGCACTGAAAACATTTGCCCAAAGGAAAGATGTTCTCTACCGGATCTTAGCAGCAGTGCTAATTTATGATTAAATGATTAGTGAAATCATGTGACGCTCTTGTTGCTTGTTTGAGTCAGTGTATTACGTTGTCTAACCTAATTTGTTGTAATTGAATGAGGTGTTTTGGTCAAAGAACTTTATAAATCCTATCCCTAAATATGGGATTTTTATACAGTACATTTTTACTGTACATTCTCAAGTGCTGCCCCTGGAGAACGTCTTCAGAAATCTCTTATTACACATTGGGCTGATTACACATAATATTTTCATTCCATTCTGCAGTCGTTCTAGAAAGATCTGAGCCATAAAACCTCTTCTTAGCATGTTTAAGTCTATGTAAGATTAAAAAAACAATTTATCTGCACTAAATTAGTTCAATAATAAATTAATTGTGATTTATTGATACAGCTTGTGAACTTGTTACAGCTCAATTTGAGAATCCCCATAGGACGTCATTTTAGCAACCTACATTAGGTATTTCGATGCAGTGTCTTGCCTAAGGACACAACAACAGTTCTCAGGAGAGCCACAGCCATTCCACTTTATACCAAGCTTTAACAAACATCTCTATTTTGACCTGGAATTGTGTAAACTTTGTGGTGTCATTCAGCAAAACAGTATTTCTGACACAAGAATAATAGGGAAAAAATAAATCCAAAATGTGCCTGGTTTCATTACATCAGCCATCAGAACCTGTCACAGTAGGATCAACACATTTCATAATATTTCGGCAGAGCAATTGCGGCAATGTGCTCTATTATGTCTGCAGCTGTAATCATTTCTAAAATCTAATGTGTGTCTTGATCTGAACGAGTGTTTCTGTGTTGAACGACGTGGGGATGAAGCCTCATGTATGTACACAGAGGGAGGAGAGATCTTCCCTGCAGCGATGAGGGTCTGCAGGGAGGAGAAGAGGGTGTTAGTTTAATTATGCATAAGATCAGCCAATGAACTCCAAATCCTCAACTCTCCAGGGCATTGGCTGAATGGGAACAGTCTTTTAATATGGCGGCTGTGAGCCTTCTGCACATTGGGAAAGTGAAACTATGCTGTCATTTCTAACACTGATATGAAGTGTGTGAACAGCAGGTCAAACCTATACTGAGAAATGGTCTTGCTTAAGTTTTAAATGAATTGTTGAATTGAACATCAGAAAAGTTGTTTAGTCATCATTATTTATTGAATGGACAAACTTTTAATGATCTTGTTTATGCATGTTGCTTCTCAGGAAGAAGGTCCTCGTTACGAATCCCGGTCAGAATAGGGCCTGTTTGCATGTTCTCCCTGTGTCTGCAAAGTGCAAAGGTTTCATTCAGATGCTCCAGTTTCCCCTACCACTAAAAACCACTTTGGCCACTTTGACGCAGAGGCCATTCTGATGCATGAATCAATCAACCAATCCATTAATCTGTCTTCTTACATTTTCTTTGATCATACAACTTTTCTATTTTTGGAAGGGCCTTTCGAACGGTAAAAGTCATCCATATCATTGCCAAATTACCAAATCAAAACACACCAATTTTCCAATGCTGGTCCCAAACACTGGGGTCCCTAAGTCGTCTTCCTTTAATTGGAGAAGACATCTGTGTTGACGAGAGGATGAACAGATCAGAAGGATTCATGACCCATTAGCCAGATTAGGCATTCACAAAATAATCCACCAAAACACATGATCAAAGCATGCTCTGAATACTAGTGTTTTTTTCTACCACCAGAGGCACAGAAAACTGTGGTCTCAAAAAGGGAATGTACTCTATCAGAAAACCAAATTAACCTCAGTCTAAATATCATTATTGTGGTAAAAAAAAAAAAAAGTGTAAATATTTTTTTTTCTACAGTGTCCATCCCTACAAGTGCTGGTTTAATAAAAGATCTACTAATCAAAACGATATACTCTAATACAGGACAGTAGTAACATGAGTATCTGTTAAAGTCCTCTCCTGCTTGATTCAATTTGAACAACAACGTAGTATTCAGCCCGATATGGGTGAGATCCATCCCCGCACAGACAAAGAGCTTGTGTATGTTTTTCTTTGTCTTTTGCAGTGACTTCATGCACTGTTACATGGCTGATGTGGTTGATTTGACCCCTTTATGCAGACATGCCCCAGGGCAGGATGAGGGGGGGTTATAGGATGTGGACTGGTCCGCCCTCAGTGACCCCACATGTCCTCTACTGTCCTTATGATGCTACTGTCAGACTTGTTTTCCTCCGGATGGAGATTTAAAGCATTCTATTTAAAGGATGGAGACGATGCATTGTGTGTTTGTACTATGTACACAAGGGTTATTATTGTATCTCTGCTCAAGAGGTAAAGTTATCACTGGTACATGAGCAACATAACTAAAAAAATTATGGGAGGACTGTGGCAATTTTTTCATTGCCCCAGTGAACAAGTCAATCCATTTTTGGAGGAGATTCGGATCACCATCTGGAAACAGAATTGTTTTAAGAAAAATTGTTCCTCGAGGCGGAGGTCTGCTCTCTGAGTGATTTTGTGCTTTTCTAGTTAGTATATGTTGAACATTTGAAATACCATTAAAGTGATTGTCCGCAGTTTGTCAGAAAAAGAGAGAGAGAGGTACTTGATTTGAAAAAAACGACGCAAGCTCCCTCCCCTTC
>JAPMNZ010866608.1:0-12303 GCA_029875035.1 Pomatoschistus microps
GTGTGTGTGTGTGTGTGTGTGTGTGTGTGCATGGCTCCAGGATGTGTGTGAAGCAGCTCTTTTCTTCGGGACCCTTTCAGCCTGTGCCCTATCTACATGACAAACGTGGGGGACTTTGAAGCTGCCCCCGTCATCGCGGCCCATGTGTCACTCACTGCTGAACTTTTGCCCCCTTCCTCTCATCTTTCTCTTCTCAACATAATCCACAGTTTGTGGTTGCTGTGCCCTTTACATTAGACTTCTTCTTAACTTTCATGTTACCTTGAAAATCAGGCCTTTTGCTAACTGTAGGTGACCAGTCTTATGCACGTTTTATAATGCTTATATTTGTTTAATATTACAGTGTTTTAGATTATGTGGTCCAGTTAACAAATATTATTATCAACATCATCCTTTTTCTGAAAGAACAAAATACTGGGGATGAGTTTGTGAATATATTGAGAGAAACAGGTACAGCTTTAATGTATGTGTATTTGTGTTTACCTGACAGAAGAGATCGAGTCTTTCCTTGACCGCCGCTAATCCAGGATCAGGCGTGCGGACTTTAACCTCGGGATTTTGCCTCTGAGCGGGCAGCCCGTTTCCAACCACTCTGCTTGTGTAGCTGCAATAAAAACAAGAATATACACGTTAGGAAGCAACTCATTTGGAGTCTCCTTTGCTAAATGTAATCTGGCAATTACAAGATGATTTTAATCTAGCATGAAGACTTTTAACAGCCTTAAGGGGAACGGCAAGTTGGCATCGGATCAAGTGATGCTTTCACACGAAGGGTGCGAAGGGTGGATACAGTGATTATAATATATACGCACTGTGCTGGTGTCTTTGTATGTCCTGCTCTTATGGGAGGCCATATGTGTGTCTGTGTGCGTGTTTCTGTTTGTGCGTCGGTGTGTGTGCGTGAGGCTGTGCGTGTCCCCACTTGTATATATTCTAGTCAATATCAGAAGAAGCAATCATAAAAGTGCTGAAGTGAAGATTCTTTGGCCTGTGATCTAAGCAACGTCTTGATAAGGTCTGTGCTCCCTCATTTCGCTGACACTGCATTTTAGAGCCAGTCCATAAAAATGCTAACATCTCCTCATATAAGCCTTTGCTGATACCCATTACTTTACATGCCACTCTTGTTTATACCTTCTTCCCATTTCAATTGGCCATTTGACACTGGGGAGAACCTTCAGTCCTCGCCCCAACATCACACAATTATTAAGTTACGTCACGTATTTTGTACATAGGATGCATTCACACAGATTATTATGGCTTTCAAATGCTGCCAATACCAATCAAGGGATAGTTTTTACATTTGAGTTTGAGTGAACATTTACGGAATTAATCAAAAGCCTGTAAACGAATATAAGCTTAATCAGTATTCTCAAACTGATACAACAGTTTTCCATGAATGGCACCAATATTTGATACCGGTATTGACTGAATATTAGGAGTGGACTGTAACCCATACTCAATACCTAAATGCAAAACAGACTAGAGTTGAATTCAGCGACAGACGGGTCAAATTTACAAGGCAAGTCAAGTTTATTTCTATAGCACAATCCATACGCAAGGCCACTCAAAGTGCAGAACAGAATAAGACAGAAACAATCACACAAGGCATTCAAATCATTAATAATAACAGTATATCAAAAAGAGTAAAGACAATATCCCTCAGTTGTACAAATACAATATCACAATATAAACACAAGGATTGAAGAGAGCGCTAAACCCAAAGAGTGAGTGTGAGGAGTTTACTTTTCAGTGGAAGTCAATAGAAGCCAGAGCGGGTTGTTTGTGAGCACTTTCCTATTGGGCTTCATATAGCTAGGGGATTAGCATTGTCCATCTATACATTAACACCCTTTTTGAATAGGAGAAAATGTGACCTGCATATTTGTCACTGTGGACCTCTGAAGTGGAATCTGACCTGCATATTGTAGTGTGGACCCCTGTAATATCTATATATACTGCTACATATTATTATTTAAAGAACTGAAAGTATTTGTTCTGAACCACATCGTTACTACAGTGTCTATATCTTAAGACTCAGCGTCAGTAATATCTCAATTGATGATATCTCTGTTCTTATGCACATTGATACAAATCATATAAATAGCTTTGTCCTCTTTTGTTGGATCTGAAGGGACTCAAAAAATAAACCAGGTTACAGGTGCGATCGCTGCAGCCTTGTCTTCATTCCTCGACAAAAGTATCTCAAAGCTCTAAAACAAAACAAAAACTCTTTACAGCAACATAGTTCACTTGAGAGATCTAATCAAGCTGTCAATTGTCAGCAGTTTTCCCGTATCGAGATAGAACAATCGATAGTGTTTGGGCACGGGCCGCCCTTCTGGACACGAATGATTAATCGAAGAATAAAACAGGCCTTTAAGCAGCGGTGTAGAGTGAAAGCTGTGTGTGTGTGTGTGTGTGCAGGCTTGGCCCACGATGACAGCGCCGGTCCGGATGTGAGCTCATCAGATGGGCCGCTAACAAAAGGGTGCATTTGGCAGAAGGGTTGGCTTTGGCTGCTCTCGCCGTGGAGTTAGTTTGATTTTACACGGAGCTCTATCAGGCCTGTCACAACAAGACACCACAGAGACTTTCACCTGATGAAAATGTGGTAATGTGACATGTCTGATGTAGATTTGAAAAGGATTTGAAGAGGAATATTTAGGTTGTTTGATAATTATACTTAATATCTATTACAGCTGCGTGTTGGCGCCAAGCCCAGATAACGCAATGCATAGTAGGTGGCATACAGAAACACAGCCTCAGAGCTAAGAGATTCACATCATATCCTCAGACCGATTATATTCATAGATAATGGAGTGTTTGGTATTTTACAAAAAGTTCAAACTGTACATTGGAGTTTTTTGTCTTGAACTGTCCGTCTTGAACTGTAGTATACTTTCCACATTGTCTTTGTTGTTATATGCTGTTCGTCTGCTTTATTCTCCTGTATTTCTTAATTATATCTTATTATGACTGTTTTATTGACAGTTTTTGGCTGTTTTTATTGCTTTATTTTTATATTTGTAAACACTGTTTTTAAAAAGTGCTAGACAAATAAAGATTGATAATCATTATTATGATTATTATTATTATACTTGTTTATTTGCTAACTGCTCTGTTTACAGACTGCAACATGTAAGTGCTGTGAGATGTGATGTTAAGACTTTCTTGTTTTTTAAAAGATAAAACTGGAAATGGATGAATAACCTCCAGCGGATTCACTTTTCAACTCTTTCTGCATAAAATGTCGATAAAAATCACATATCTGCGTTTGAAACAACAAATCAATTAAATCGGATGAATAATCACTGTGCTAATGTATTATGAAAGTAATCTTTTGTTGCAGCCCTAATGTAATTGCTCGAACTCCCCCATTCTGCAGATGATCTGTGGGGGAAAGCCTAATGCTGCAGTTGTTGCTCTCACTCCAGATCATTTCAATAGCGACTTCTTAACATCTATGGGAATAATTTACTAGGTTCACTCGGAACACATAACTGATGCTCTTCTCCAAACGCAGCTGTTCCTGTCTCTCTGCAGCCTGAAGTGTAAGCAAGAGGTGACCCGCACTGCATGCCCCACACTGACCTGCTCTCAGCAGCCCTGATCTATGTACAGCCCAACAGCGAGGGTCTCAGCTACAATACATTCAGTGCAAAAGCTGTGAATAATAACTGCTTGAGTATGTAAACATAAGATATGAGGTACAAAGTGTGGTCCGCTCCCGGGTGAGAGTGTGGGTGTCTAAAGAACAGGCCTCAAGTAAAGCAGACTGGTGCTGTGTTGGCTGATTAACAATAGGCTTCATTAGTGCATATTGAGTGTTGATAGAAAACAGAATTTTAAATCACAGTTTGTCATTAAAATGAGATTATTATGTTGCAGACTGAATTGAGTGTGTGTTAGACCTTGGAGCAAGCGAAAGAGCTGAGAACACACATTGGAATATTAGGTAACATATTGCCATAAGTATTGCTGCTCTCGCCAAGAAAGTGAAGCAGGAAGAATGTGACAAGTGAGAGCAAAGGACAGCAAGAGTTTGTAGCCAGGGACTTTACGAGTGGGACAAGTCGCAATGCAGTGAACAGGAGGTTTTGTCCTTAAAGGCCAGTCTGTTCTCACACAGAATCCCACGAATCACTACAAGAGACAGGCACCTGGTCAAAAGACGCTATCAAACATTTAATCAGCATGAGATATGTTCAGGTCAGTAAACACAAGCGTGTGCAAACATCGCCTCAGAGCATGGTACAAGAAAAACACTTTCTGTGATATATGGTGAGGGTGGTTGTTCAAATACTCTGTAGATGTGCTATGCTGTGTTTATATGGATCAAAGTCATCTTTATTGCACTTTATGTGGTGTAACATACAGTTTATTGTAAATGATTTTCGCGGAACTAAGTGGAGGTCGCCCGGAGGCCAAACTTTGATAGGACTGCTTTTCTTTTCAATATCATGCCATGCCTCTCCTGTTCAACACAACCTGCAAGTGTTCATTTTATATCCTCTATCGCAGTTAGTTATACAATGCTGATGTGCAGATCAGACTAGACAAGGCTGGTTACATGCTTCATTTGTACCCAGGACAGAGAGTTTAGGTTCCTGCAGGACTCTAACTCCAGACTCACTCTGACTGCAACTTCTCGAATGCAACAGTACTTGCAAGTCAAGTGATTAGTGGACCAGAGCACACTTGTTTGGTGATTTCTCAACCTCCTAAATAAAGCATATTTAGCTCAAAGCACTAAAGTTCACCGCTGACCTAAGGTCTCAGTGGAGCTGCTGCTGCTGTTCAGGGATAAAACAGCTTCATCGAGTTTGTCCCTGTGAGACTCCAGCCTCGTGACTGTGCAGAACCACTGCGACATCATGGATAATAAGCTTCTATTTGAGCAAAGTTGCACCAATTTTACCATGTAGTTTTTTGATTTCTGCTATTCTCTTTCAGCCCTGCATGCTTAGCACACCAGGAAAAATCAAATGACATGAGTCAAAGATGTCAAAGACATAAGTCAAGGATGTCAAATAACACCAATCACGGTTTTACCAGAAGTTTCAACTTTCAGGGAAAAAAAAATACCATAGTCTCTCAAAACATGAGCTAGAACTGATGCACGTAAGTGAGCACACCTCTCCAGATTCTAGCATGTGCATACGTTGTCCCACAGTTACACTCATTCAATCTGAACTATTGTACATGTTTTTAGTAGTAGGGGAAACCGGAGCACGTTGAGGACATCTACGCAGACACAGGGTGAACATGCAAACTCCACAAAGAAAGGCCTGGAGGTGGAATAACAACCAGGACCTTCTTGCTGTGAAGCACAAGTGCTAACTGCGGCACCACCATGTTGGCCTCATGTGGCCCTTAAACGATGATGAGGAAGAAGGGGATGAGCATTTTGTCCATTGTGACACAACCATCAAGGTGCCCACTTCACCTGGAGCAGGGCACCTGTGCACAGATGGTGTCACTATGGACCAATGAAATATGGCTGTTTATGGCTTTGTGGTCCAGCTGGAATTACGCACTGATGTGTGGCTTCCAAAAGCATTGCCACTTCTTAAGAGGTCCCTGGGTGATTACCAACACAACCCACTTTATTGCCTGGTTACTGTAATGACTGTAGAGTTGAATGCCCAACAGCTCAAGATACTAATAGCTATTACAGAATGAAATCTATACTCTAAAGTGCAATAAAACATGTTCAAACAGAACAGAATGGGCTCCTGAACAAGTCCACTTGTTTTCAAAGCAGATTGTGAACCTGTAATCCAAAATGTACTACAGTCCAAAGATTGTCTAACAATGTGCAAATCAAAAAAATATGATTTTGAACTAGTTTTTAACAAAACAGTGTTTTAAGGTGCCAAAAGAACAACTTGTCTTCTACGAAGGCCTACAGTGTCATAGAGCCATTCATGTCTGATGACAATGATGGCTCCAAAAGGCCTTGACACATCATGTAATTACATATGGTGATTACTTTTTGTTAGAGGCCTTCTGTTCCGTGTTTGGTCTGCGGGCCAAGTACTGTCAATAATATCCCATTTGGCTCATCAGCAGCACATTACAGGCTCATAGTGCCAAGCACGTTTCATCTCAAGGCTACTTCAGGCTAATGAGCAACTATTGATTTATCTAACTATCGCCACAGCTGCATTCATTCAGTGTGAATGACTTGCTTTTGGCATCTAATTTTTCACTTTCATTTTAACACACATCCCCGCGGCTGAAAAGAAGCGGCCTAAGCTAATAGAATAAAGTTACTTGGCTATAATCTATGGATAATGTATTCACTCTGCTCGTTATAAATGATGTGTGTACAAAGTATCAACATTATGTCAATAGTTTACATCTGAAGATTAAATTAACTCAGGAGGACCCAACAGCTTGTGAGACTAAGAACTGCATCAATACTGCACTCTAGTGGCTACAAGTGAATACTACATATGGACAATCCACATTTCAAGAATTGATTTATGCCGGCCACAAATGTAGACATTCTTCTCAAAGACCTTTCCAGCCTCTAAAACCAAACATTGACTTATAGTGTTTGACTGAATATGGTGTGGGTTGTGGAGCAGTATGTACCTTCCCAACAAGAATTTTAAACACAATAATGTGAGCTCTTACTGATTTAAAACATGATTACAATTGCAACTAAACCTTGTGTTTCCTATTACAGAGGAAAATAGCTGCTGTTCCAGCTGGAGTTTAGTGACAGATGGAAACAATGGAAATCACCACTGGAACTGGCAATAATAAATAAGAGACTCATGTGTGTCTCATTCTGATTGGTGACTCAACTTGAGAAATGAGAGTAAACCTAAGCAATACAGCCATGATGGACTTTGTTTTTGTATTTAGAATAAATCAGCAATTGTCAAACTTGTGTAAACAATGTTTTCCTGGTCACTGGGCATCACCAATAAAACATGTATATAAAATGTAAGATAAATGCTGCGATTACTCCTCTGAGTAATCGCAGCAACAGGCTCCTATCACTACGCTGCGGAACATTTCAAAATATCCTTTGTCCCTTCGGCTGTCAGACTGTACAACAAAACTGACTGACTGTCAAACCTGACTGACTGCACTACAACAAGAAAAGTCTTCTGTTGCTGGACACTGAATTTCTCCAACGGGGGATCAATAAAGTATTTATCTATCTATCTATCTAAATGTTCTTAAAGAAAAGGAGACATAATGAACCTTTTTTTAAATGTAAATGAAATTTCTTTAGTTGTTTATCATAAAAATACAGATTAATAAATTAATTGAAAAAATATGGATTCGAATAATAGGGACAGACAAAAACAGACTAAACTATAAACATGCAAAACTATTAAAACAATAATAATCTTCAATCCGTGCATGTTGTCTGCAGGGGATCAAGGATTTCTAACTCTATACTGTCATGAACTTTCATACCTATAGCTAAATTTACCACCATGTCTTAATTTAAAGCTTATAGTTTCAGCCATAACATTGGTTTTGAATGAGCTGCACCGCCAAGCCTCATCTCCCACATTAATGGTTTCATCTGGATAAACTATCTGCTGATGAAACAATAAAGTACAAGTGGCCGAGTCCAAGAACCAGGGACACGACTGAAGCACATCCTCTTTCTAATGTCGCTGGTTAAGCTTTGGGCTGACAGGCGGACAGTGGAGCCTGCAGCAGAGACCGTCCAGTGGTTTGGTTTCAGGACATTCCCATGCCTCACTGTCCCGACTCTGTCTGTGACTGGGTGTAACTGCTCCCCACCTCTCTGCATTCACCAGCGACATACTGCAGCCTGACTCAACAGACCACACAGACGTCTGGGAACAAAGTATTAGGACAAATCAAAAGCAGTGTCCTCTCTTTCCAGGATGCAAATGACATATGCACAGAGAAATATCCACTGAAATGGAATAATGGAAGTATAAGTGTACTGAGCTACAATTCTCATATATAAATGTACTCTCATGTTTGAATCACACGAAATAATAGTTTGCATAAAACTGTGATATTTTGCTTTTTGTCACAGGTGTTAAATTGTTAAGGGATATGTCAGTATGGCTTTCATACTGACATTCCAATGTTAAAAGACATCTTGCAAGACACTAAATATCCAATAGGTGGCAGCATTTCCCAGACTATGAGAACGTATCAAAGTGTCATGTGTTAATTAAACATATCCCATAGAAAAAACAGTATTTAAAGAAAATGACTGCATGTCTATCAGATGACATCACAATCAGTGAATGACTTGAAATGTGCAACATAATATCACAGGAATCAGACCTGGAGCAATTACCTCCCTGGCTTTTCAAACACATGGCCACATGCCGAGCAGGGCATGGATAACTGAGGTTAGAGGTCTGGGGGGAGAGGGGCAGTTGGTCCATGGACGTAGACAAGGGCAGGCAGGGCAAAGCCTGGAAGGTAAACTCTGCCTCACAGCACAGACACAGGGTGGAGCGGACCATGATCCTCTGCTCTGGTACGACCACCTGTTAGTCTGCCTGTTTCATCCAGCACTGAGAGACACGCTCTGAAAGGGGGCTTCCAAACACAGCACTTTCACCTTGAGTGGACTCTTATGTTACCGCTGCACACAGATGAGATTCGATTTAAAGTAGGCTTTTCATTAGAATGTTTAATTAGGTTGAACACAAAAATAAGTTATGTATTTCATTGCACGTTTAAGTATTCCATGACATGTTTACATTAAACAATGCTGATACAACTCTATAGAAAATAAGAAATTCCCAGATCATTATTTGATAAGGATTAACTTCACAAAGGCTGCATATCATTTATATGTCTGAGGGTCCTTTCTGCTGGATAACATCATGCATATGTGTTTTTAATGCTGTCACCACTTCTATTCACTGCTTTTAGACTAGTTTATTTACTGAAAAAGAAAATGTGTGACTTTGTGACACTTTTGCATAATGTAGATTGGCACAGGAATAACAGAAAAATAAGCGATGAATAAGACTAGAAGACTGACTTTTGACAGTTACCAAAGTAAAAAATGTTCAACTCCCCTCCATCACAACTTTAAAGCTCTTTGGTTTGGTTTCGGTTTATGAACACAACCTATAAAGCCAGTTACTATAACACCATACATAGAATATCTTTTCTGAGTACAACATTCCACTGAAAACCGTTGGATAGACACTCCCTAATGATGCCCTGAACATATGTAGTTTAGGTAAACACAGAAACTAAAACTAAGTCTCACACACACACTCGCATGTACAGTGCATCCGAGTGAAGCGCCCCGGCATTCGCATACCCAGACATAGGCCCACAGAGCTTATGGGGGGGTGCTGAGTGAAGGGGTCAGGGATCAGGCTCTCTCGCAGCAGTAAAGGGCACATGGCCATCTCCTGTCGTGGATATAGAGACATGTGCTGCATACACTGACAGCCATGCACTACATTTACCACGCCTCATATAAGCAATCAGAAAAAAACTGCCTTTATAACAAGTGGTCCCCTGGTGGCCAATAAGGCAGACATCCGAGCGCACATTTCAGATTGGAGAGATACAGACTGGGCTCTAATTACAGCCATGTGACACCAGAATAACATTAGGGATTATAACATGTGATGCTGTGTAAACTTGAGGTGTCGAGGGTGCCACGTATTTCCCAACTCTGTGGAGGTCCTTATCTGAATGAAAGGGAACAGATGGTAGCGCTGGCAAAAAAATTAAGATCAAAATGACTTTCTGGGCACAAGTTTCGGCACTGATGCTTATGTGCGTATGCTTGAATCATACATCACAGCTTTGGATTAAATGATGTGAAAAAGGTGAATGCTTTGCACTGAATGATGTGGGCTTTGTTAGAGACCATCAAACCATTCATTTTCTTTCAGATAAACAAAGATGACAAGAAGGTTTTGGACGCAAATGTAAATTATTGTATGTAAATGTAAATAATTTATGTAATCACCCTTTGGAACTCTCTTTAAAAGCCCAGTGCTTGGAAATATTTGTGAATGCATATCAACACTAACAGTTTTGTTGGATCGCTAGACGCATGACCATATTGAGTTTGTTATTTTTAAGTTTCATCACTGTTCTGATTGTGAAAGTGGAAGGACCAAAATGAAGATTGGCCCTTTCCCAGCAACACAACTGTTGAACAGAGTGAATGACTCGCAATGTTGTTGATAGAATCATAATGATATAAGAATTAAAACAATTCACAAATCCCCAAATCTAGGGATCCTAATAAGGTTCTTTCAGAGCCATCTAAATATTATCATTAATACGATGTTATCATATCAAAGAAGTTGAACTAGGTGTGGGGTGTGGAGCTGCTCCAGTCTTTTCGGGCTGCGTGCAGAGGCCGCATTCCCAGCACCACTCAGGGGGCTCCAATGAGCAAGCCACGACACCAAACCCAGCCGGAATTCTAGGAACGTTTTCCCTGTGGTTTCAGGTTACCGCACACACAGGGCACGGATCACAGGCCTCACACCCACCACAGTCCAATACTGTACTTTTGTTGTTTGGACAGAGTTGGATTTGTTAGCTTTGCCTCTCTCCGCCCGTGCCTGTCATTCATTATAATTGTGAACTTACACAAACAGTCAGTCAGTGGCCTCGGCCCCAGTCGACAGTAAGAGGAGCTACTGGATCAGGGCACGCTGCTCAGATTCTCACCCTGACGGTAAATGCCACACTGTGCAAACAGACGTTCACACTCAAACGCAACAGGAACTCACTCTGTACTTGTTACAATTAACATCACAAACAGGCAGTCACATTTCCAATCAAACAAAAAGTCAGTTTACTCCGTTTAAGTCTGCCACTTTGAATATTTGATTGCCTTAAAAAAAAGGATCTCTCTAGGTATATTTAACGGGCAAGTGTGTTTCATGGCACGTGTCATACACTGCAACATCTTAGCCAAAGCTTTTAGGATAGTTGAATCAAACACATTAAGAATTGGCAGCCTTCAGCTATAAAGCAATAAAGGAGTGGAATGATCTCACAACTGCTCTGCAAAGTCGTTCTATGTTTACCAAAGAACTTAAAAAGTGGCTGCGGAACAAACTGGCACTACTTTTTCTAAACACGCGATGGCTCATTGTGTAAATAAGTATAGCAGCTTAATATATATTTATCAAGAACTGTGGACATGTTAGGAACTATAAATTGTATCTTGCTGAACTATTAACTGCATCTGTGTATAAACTGCACCAGACATGTTTTTTCCCCCACATACAGTATTGCACTTGTGATCAAAGCACTCTGGGAAATCCAATCTAATTTGACAATAAATGTCCGTCCCATTGTACTAGTTCTCGATGAAGTCAAAATAAAAAGACCCTAAAGTGTGTGCATGGGTCATTGTCAGAGAGAGCGCATCATTTGACTGTTCTTCATTTGATTGCATGTTATTCTTGTAACCAGGGACTTCAGATGGAAATTATCTTTATATGTGGTGCAGAACATCTCTGTCTTGTCTGTCTCTGTGCAGTGCCCTTCCAAATAAAGCCCAAACCAAACCGAACGATACTTCTTGAAAGTGTTTGAAAAGGTTGGCTTCACTTGAAGTCATCTGGTGATAGTGCGCTCTCGTCTGTCAACCTTCTTGTTCAGAACATAATGGCTCCATCTCTTTGTTCTCCTTTCTCAGCCATAGCTTGAACGCAACGCAAACAATTTGTTATACATAGCTGTGGTGCTGATTTGTATGACCTGCAGCAACATCCAATCAAAGTTGCATGAGTGATTGCTTTTATTCTCAGTTTGGGAGCACTTGTTAAATCCGTGCATTAGAGCAGTCGGGAAATATTGACCGGGTGGGTTTGTTTATTGTTTACAGACCAGAGAGTCTGTGTCAAACTGTGACGGAGAAATTCTCAATACAAGCACAAGTCTCTCAAACAAACAAGTGGGCTGGCTTGGGCCCAGTCACGCTAGCTGTGCGGACTCCAAATGGGCTCGCGAGGCCCATAGACAATTAGGCCACGGAGACAGGGCTCCGGAGGCTCTGCTTCCTGCTGCCACTAACCTACATCCCTCACTCTGCCCTGCACACAGATCCTCTTTGTGTCAGCATCCTTCTTACCTGAAATAGGATTGTGGCATGTACAGCAGGGGTCTCCAACCTTTCTGATTGGAGAGCTACTTTTATCAAACACAAATGGCACAAATGACAACAACACCAACTTATTCTTGTACAGCCCTAAATCCCAACAGCAGTCATCTCAGAGGACTTAACAAAACCATTGAAATCACCAACACAGATCAGAGAATCAACAGTTAAGACACAAAATA